>CABHPP010134305.1:46649-72739 GCA_902168425.1 Peromyscus attwateri
GTTGGTTGGTTGGTTGGTTGGTTAGTTAGTTCATTGGTTGGTTGGTTGGTTGGTACTTGGTCTTTGAGATAGTCTCTCACTAACCTGGAGCTTGCTGAGTAGTCCAGGCTGCCGAGCCATTGACCCCCAGAGATGCACCTATCTCCATTCTCCAAACATTGCACCACGTGATTTCAAACACACACCACCGTGCCTGGCTTCTTACCTGGGTTCTGAGGAAAGCGCTTTATCAACTGAACCATCTTCCCAACCCCAATGACACAGTTTCTAGGGCCACTGAGAATTGTTTAAGGCAATTTTTATTTTCAATACCAACTTTATTTGTGATTGATATTAAAGCCTCTCACTCTCTGGGAAAAAAATATAAAACCGGTACTCCCAAAAGGGCTTGGTTGCCTCAGTACCCAACTCTCTAGCTCACAGATTGTACAGCAGAGGGGCCCCAGGGTACTCAAAACAACTCTACCCAGGTCAGTATTCCTCATCCTGCAGGAGTGCTCTCCAATCTTTAGGACCCACGTGGAGCTGCTCGAGATCTGGGCAGCTCACAGGGAGGTCACAGCTACTGAAGCCCACCCTCCAGAGGGAACCAGGCTAGAGAAGACACTAGGGTGGGCTGCTGGGAAAGTGTAAGGGAAGAGTTAGGAGAGGAAGCACACTGGGTAACACAAGGAACCATCCAAAGACCTTGGGACATCAGGAGGGAAGCTGAGGACCTACTGGTCCCAGCAACAGGCTGACAAGCCAGGACCCCTGGGGACACAGAGATGGGTTTGGCTGGCAGGAGTGAGAGAAAGGGAAGTGGAGTGGGTGGCATCTGGTTCTCTGGATGACCAGGACAGGATGAGGGCAGCACCTGTGCGGGCTGATTACTTCTGGTTCTTCTGTTTGAGGACCACAGACACTGATGAGCAATGGACCAGAACTCCAGCACCTTCCGGATACTCACACCTGGCCCTTGAAGTATGAGAACTAGACCCATTAAAAGAATGGGGGTTCTGTGATGTGAAGAAAACAGCAGTGATGGTCCCTGGGAAGGGACCCCTGTACCCCACCTCTCATTCAAGAGCAATACAGAGCCTACACCATGGGGCCTGAGCCCAGATTTGCCGGTCATGTGACCTTGAATAACTGGCCCAGCCTCTGTGCCTCAGTGTCTTAATCTACATGTGTCCAGGAGGTCTGTCATGGAATACACATGACAGCTAGTCAAGCAAGGTCTAGGAGCACACTGGCCACTGTCCTGACCCATTTCTCAGGCTCCCAGAGGTCCAAACCATTTGCCCAAGATCACAGCAGTGGTGGGAAGCAAAACCCAGACAAGCCAACTCCATGGCCCTCCTGCCATTCCAGCTCCAGCTCCTACATCCTACCAGTGAGACCCAAAGGAGCCTGGTAGCCAGCACCCATGATTACAAGGCACCTCAGTTTCACCAAAGACACTGTGAACTCATGGATGCCACATATGCTATGCTCAATTTTCCCTGTGGATGCAGCAACCTCCCTGCACCAAATTTAAATGAAACCTCCTGCCCCCTCTCCCAGGAGAACCCTGAGTGACCAGAGTCCACTTCAGTCTCCCCAGGAGGTCTAGGATCAAGACAGGGCTCACTGTGCCCTGCCCAAGGGCATTTCCAAAGAGTCAAGGAGCCATGGGGATACAGAATCTGTTTGTTGGGTAGAGGGAGAAGGGCAAGACTAGGGACATAGTAGGGAGAGAGGTGGGGCCCAGAGTGGCCCCAAGAGGACCTCACTTGGTTCCTAAGGTCTTGGTGAAACTGACTGCTCCTGAAGTTTGTGCAATATTTCTTTACATTGTGTGAATATATGTCACTGTGATTTGTTTAATAAAGAATCTAACTGGCCAATAGCTGGACAGGATAAGGTTGGGGGAGAGCTAAACAGAGAATGCTGAGAGGAAGAAAGACAGAGTCGGGTGTCACAAGCAGACACAGAGAGAAGCAAGATGGGCATGCCACACTGAGAAAAGGTATCAAGCCACATGGCAAAGCATAAATAAGAAATACAGGTTAATTTGAATGTAAGAGTTAGCTAGTAACAAGCCTGAGCTATTGGCCAAGCATTTATAAATAATACTAAGTTTCTGAGTGGTTATTTGGGAGCGGCCACCAGCACAGGAAAACTCCACCTACAGAGATTGGCTGTTCCTACACAAAAAGGGCACAATCACTCCATCATCACTCCCTGACAAATGCCCTTGCTACTCCCCACAAGCTAAGCCCTTCCCCCAAGGCTGTCAACCCACAAAAACAAGAAAAGGTAACTGTCACCAAAGCTTCCACAAACCTGCGAACACTTCATGCACACACTGCTGCTGCTGTCTCTTCCCCCAGACTAAAGATGCCTCTCCATGGCACCTGCCCAGAGACCTCAGAGACCCACCACTCTTCTGAGTCCCTCACTCTTAGAGGACTGGCAACCCCTGGCTCTGCCAGGCCCCTCTGCAGGGGGTCCAAAGTGACAGGAAAATGACAGAGTGATTTGGCATTGATTCTCTCTCCTTATATTTTCAAAACCACCTGATGATGGAGGCTTAAGTAAGTTTAGCAGGCCGGGCGGTGGTGGCGCACGCCTTTAATCCCAGCACTCGGGAGGCAGAGGCAGGCGGATCTCTGTGAGTTCGAGGCCAGCCTGGGCTACCAAGTGAGTTCCAGGAAAGGCGCAAAGCTACACAGAGAAACCCTGTCTCGAAAAATCAAAAAAAAAAAAAAAAGTAAGTTTAGCAGGGCTGTTTAGCTCCATGGAAAGTCAAAACAGCCCCTGGGTTAAGCATCCTGGGAGAAGAGAATAATCAGAGGCCTATGAGGACTAGAAAAGTACCAAGATACAGAGAATTAGGAGGGTAGGAAAATAACAAGAGAGGGCTACAGATCTGAAGAAACACCACAAATGTCTCTCCCCACCATTCCAGGACAATCCATAAGGGTGTTACCTCTCACCCCCTAGATGCGGGTAATTTTCACACATTTACAAGTCATCTACTATTTGTGGTTTTGTGAGTGCCAAAATTGTTAGCAATGAACTTGGATAGGAACTTGGCAGCTTTCTGCTGTGGTTTGGTTGGGTATGTCTCCCCAAGAACCTGCCTGCATCAAGGTCCCAAGGACTTCTAGTCCAACTCTGTAGTGGGCAGCAAATGGGAGCTGGCAGTTCTGCATCATGGGGATTTGGGGAACAGGATGATACAATTGCAGAATAAGGTGCAAGCCTTGGAGAGTGAAGCCCAAAGGCTAAGAAGACATGGGGTACACTGGATTGAACAGTATCCCCCATCCAGAACCTCTGAATGATAGCCAAGCGGTGGTGGCGCACGCCTTTAATCTCAGCACTCAGGAGGCAGAGACAGGCACATCTCTGTGATTTTGAAGCCAGCCTGGTCTACAGAGTGAGTTCAGGACAGCCAGAGCTGTTACACAGAGAAACCCTGTCTCGAAAAAGTAGCAACAAAAAAACAAACCAAAACAGAACCTCTGCATGACATCTTACTGGAAGACAAGGTTTCTGCAGGCATATTGGTTAGGGATCTCAGATGGGATCATCCTAAGGTTAGGGTGGCCCTAATCAGGTTGGCCTCCTTATGGAAGAAATAGTTCAGATGCAGACAGGCAGAGGAAAGAGGCAGCTCTGAGTGATGCAGCCAAGACTAAAGCTGCCCAGGACAGGGGGCACACCGCAAGGGGCCCAGGCAAGAGACCTCTTCCAGGCTCCACATACCTGGATTCCTGACTTCGGCTTCCTGGACTAGGAGAGAATTCTTTCTGTCTCTTTGCCCTGGCTTATGGAGGTGGCCCCAGGAAACCAGGGCGGCTTCTTCCACAAGACATGTCTAAGCTAAAGCCATAAGCATGGGGCTCGACCGGCAGAAGGGACAGCAGATTTCGGGGATGAGATGAAGGCACCAGAGGTCTCACCATCCCAAGCTTAGCAGAGAACTCACCCTGCACCCAGCCGGCAAAGTGTTGACTGGTCACTCCGGATGCCCGTTGCACAGCCTCTCCTCATTTCATGTAAGGTCCTAAGGGAGGCTGGGGTGCCCATTTCCACCCTAAGCCCTGTCTCCTCGAATATCTTTCCCTGAAGCTTTCCCACCAGCCGCCAGCTCTCATCTCTCCATTTTGGGAAGTGGGGGAAATTAAAGTAGAATCAGCTTCAGTCTGGGGGTCCAGGCGGGGAGGCTTACCAAGAAAGGAGGAAAGGGTTCCCGCCCTAAAGAGGGGCACTGCTGTGTCTGGGTTGTCTGGTCCTCAGGGACCCCTCCCAGCAAACCCTTCCTGGTCAACAGCTGAGAGGAGTTACCCCTGCCATACTCTCACGGCCGTCTCCACCTACCACCCACCATCCCTGTCCTAGCCAGGCCGTCCCAGATTGATGAGATGGGGACACGGAAAGGGCGCAGCAAGTTCGGAGGGGTGCGATGTGGGACAGTCCCGAGCATGACCTAAAAGGGGTAAGGAAGGAGTGAGGAGAAGCTGGAGAGGGCCAGAGGAGAGGGAGATTCTGGAGAAAGCAGTGGGCTGGATGGGGGGAGGGATACACAGAGAAATGAGGTGGGCCGGGGATCGCGGAAGCCCAGGCCTCTCACGGTGGAGCTGCACCACAGAGCTAACCACGCCTTCCAGCTCTTTGTAGCTGTACACCTCTGCAAAGGAGCTATAGCCAGCGTCGGAGATGCACACCCGGGTAGTCCAGGGCCGCAGAGGAAGTGGTACAGGTGGCTAAGACAGGACACGGACAGGAGCTGGGTGAGCACCTGTTGTACCACACAAGTGAGACCCTGGAGAGGGTGGGTGTGGAAGTAGGGCTCCCCCAGGAGTCCCTTATGTAAGCCCAGCAGACACTCCCAGGAGACTTCCTGGTCCCCAACAGGATCGACCTGGAACTCAGAAGTGCCCCTGGGGCCCTATCTTCAGGAACTCAGCATCAACCTGGTTACAGCCATCTACCCTGGTGGACATAGCCATCACTTCCTGCTAGAGCACTTGGCCCCGTCCAGCCAGCCAGCTCACAGGCTACTCACCTTGGGAACTCCATGTGGACCTTGAGGTCACCCTCCACAGGGTCATTGACAGCTCTGGTGGACATCATCATGCCGTCCTTGTTGTCTAGGAAGACTATGCTGTCAGTCACCATGGCAACGACATACCAGAGGCCTGAGAACTGCAGGGTGGCTCTGTGACTACAGGCCCATAGCCAGCATGTGGGCCTCCTTACCCAGAAACCCCAGGCACAAGCCAAAGACCAGAAAAGCAGGGGCCTGAATGGGGTCACACAGTGAGAGTCTCTGTCAGGGTTGTACCACTGATCACTTTGAGCCTCTATTTCTCACTGTGGGGTGGCCAGGGATGGCCTGTGCCCAGGTTTAAAGCATTCCCTGACCAGTTGCTGCTGAAGCTTGGTCACTCCCAACCTGGGCACAGCAGGAGGCCTAGTACCTTTTGGCCATCCAATTCAGGCTGCAGTAAGACCTCAGTGGGAGCCGTAGACACCCAGAACAGCACCTGTATTCAGCTCTGTTGTGGGATATTTGTACACTGTGAAGATGCATTGCTGTGATTGGTGGAGGAGACAGGATGGGCAGTACAGAGTAAAGAACCGAGCCACCTAAAAGAATGTAGATTAAAAGATATGGGTCAAGTTACGAGAACTAGTTAGGAACAAGCCTAAGCTAAGGCCAAGCTTTCATAGTAAGTCTCCATGTCATTATTTGGGGGCTGGCAGCCCCAAAGAGAAACTACTACTACACAGCTCATAAGGACTGGCCCGTCCCTACCCCTGCTCTCAGCCCTGACAACTGAGTCCCCCAGCCTCAGTGGCACTGGCTTTATAGACCGGCACGGCCCTGGGTTTGGGGTTGGGGGTGAGCAGAAGGCACCGTGGAAACCCAGGCCCTTTTGTCCCTTGGCATAATCACTTGCAAGTCTCCTCTGGCCCCGGGGATGGCTTCCTAGAGGGCTCCAGGCAGGCAGGCTGCCATCTGACACACCAGCAGAGGATTTGTCCTCACAGCTGCCGGACACATCACCAGTCACAACCCCATATAACTGGACACAGAGCATGGCAAAGGCTCTCTCATGTTGTCAGGACTTACATCCCACACACCTCTGTCCACCTTCTAGCCTGCCGAGAGACAGGGTGCTGCTGGGAAACAGGCAGGCTTGGGTTTACCCTGGGAATGCTCCCACACACACCCCTAGGATGTTGACTGAGTACCATCGGGTCCTCCCTCCCTCTCTCTCTCTCATATCCAACTCATGGCTGGGTCACTTCTGGGCTGGTTTCTGGACCTCATTCTGGGGCACAGTTTGTGCCAGCAGAGCAGTGAGACAGCCCTGGACACCCTCCCTCCAGGTACCCCAAGGTGGGCCTCCTACAAGCAGGCCTGGGACAGGAGGAGCTGGGCAGCACTTGAAGTGGATTATGGTATCAACGGCCACTTTATCACTAGTTTCAGAAGCAGTCATGTGGAAATGGATGTCAGAGAGGCACCAGGGCTGGTGCAAGCTGGGACCAGGGAAGGTTTATCCAAGTGACCTTTGTCTCCACAGAGTACCTATGGACCCTGGCCTCCAAGCACACCACTTAGAACCCTCTAGTTAGGATGTAGGGCCCACTAGAGAGGTCAGAGCCATGCCATTCAGAGCAGACAAGGTACTGGATCAGAGAAAGACCCTCAGTGTCCCTCAGAGAGTGAGGGGCAGGGAGAGCCAAAGGCTTGAAACCTTTGAGACATTTCAGAAGTTTCACCAATGTCACAGGATAGAGCAGAGAAAGTCTTCCAGGAAAGGGTAACAAGGGACTGAAGTCAGACGCTATGATGAACTCTTTTTATTCAGCCCAGCACTCCACCCCAGGGAATAGTTCCACAAACAGTTACGTCTTACCTCCTCGATTAAACCAGTCTAGAAACGCCATCACAGGCATGTCCAGGGCTTTGTTTACATGGCAATTTTAAATCCCATAAAGATTAACCACAACCCAAAGTCAACTAAGGTTAACCATAACCTCATCTAAAAATAGTAAAAGACATTACAGAGCTAAACAATGTATGAGTTTTAAATTGAGAACAGTTCTGAGTAGCCTGATAAAATCCCATAAGGTCCCACTCTGTCTGACCCAGCCTGAGAGTCTCCCTTTCTCAGACTATCCATGTCGTATATGCTGCCCACCAGATCACCACTGGTGCAGCAGTATTACAGGGCACATCTCCCGGTAGCTCACATTTTGCTTGATAATGTCTCCAATTTCAACGGTAGTGTTGCTAGCAGGTTTATTGCTGCCTGGGGGGCCCAGCCCCCAGCAGCACAGGGCTCAAAGGGAAATCCACAGAGTCAGCACATACTAAGACTTTTTATCTGAGGCTCAGGGAAGGGGGAAAGATACTCACACACTCTCTTGATGGTTTCCTTCTTTATTCTTTTGTATTCTTCTGTGTACTTTTTCTCTGCAGCTGATATACCCCAGCAAAGTTTTTCAAGCAATGTTTTCAAAGTTTTTCAATTGAAGTTTTTCAAATACAATGTGGTTATGTTGTGTCCATGTTGCGAGACCCCCAAGCAAGACCACCACAGAGCCGACATCCGATACAAGCACACAGGGGTTTATTAATAGCAAAACAAACCCGGGCTTGGTCCGTGTCCAAACATTTGACACAGCAGGTGGAGGAGGACGGCCCCAATCACTCACTTCAAGGGGTTTATATAGGAAAGGCTTACATGCAGAGGGTTACATCTCGGGATTGGATGAGGGGGTTAGGGGTGAGGTAGTTCTTTGAAGTTACTGGCTGAACCATAAGCATGAAATTACTAGTGCCTAACAGGATGCAGGGTATCTACAGAGACATACATTTTTTTACTCCCCATGTGCTGTTTTTGCTGAGCTCAGGATATATACATTCAGAGTTATTGTTCCAGCCTTATCTTCCCATAAGTTCAATTTCTGGTCAGTTGAGTCCATTACTCCCTATATCCTGTTTTGCCAAGTCCAGGATATATAGATTTATTGTTCCAGCCTTGTCTTGCCATGAGTTCAATTTTTGGTCAGTTCTAAAACTGCTGGTCAGCAAATACCTTTAGAGGAGGAGGGGAGGGAGGTCTCTCAAGAGGGCTACTGATTGTTCTCAGTTACATTCTATTTTTCATTTTGTTTGCTTGTTTGTTTTTTGAGACAGGCTCTCTCTGTGAAACAGTCCTGGCTATCCTGGAACTCGTTCTGTAGACCAGGCTGTCCTTGAACTCACAGAGATCCACGCCTGCCTCTGCCTCCCGAGTGCTGGGATTAAAGGCATGCACCACCACTATTTTTCAAATGAATGATTACAATGACTACAAGTAAAAAGCAACATGTTTTCCATATCCCTTACATGATTAAACGTTTTACATATTACAGGTAAAAAACAAATTATCCCCAAGAACCCACGTATGTTCATACCCAAGACAACTTGTTATAGATTAACAGAGTGTAAGCAAGCAAGTTATTTTTCTCAGCCAAGTCTTTTACTGGGAGGTTGCATTTTGCAGTTACAAAGAAAGGACCAATAACTTTATTATTTATCTTGAAAGGTAATCTTATAAGGAACCTTAAAGGAATCACAAACCTAAACTTTTATATATGAAAAACAATCAGTCAGCTCTACTTTAAATCTTTAGGGTGCATACCCACTAGTTTTTTATATCAGGAGATTGAAGGCAGAAATATGTCTAAGGAATTATTAATCCTCACCTTTGATCATCAACCAACCCTAGCAAGGAAAGTACATCAGCTAATAATAACTGGGCTGCTTTGTTCTTGTTCCCTGACCTTAACGAGTTCCTCATTTAACTATGTGCCTTTCTAAAACTTTAGATTGTCTTGGGTTTTTCACCTCAAAGCTATTTAATAAAACATCTTAGTCTAACTTTATTTTCAAAGCTTTTTTTCAGCATTGATGCACTCTGAAACCTGTGAACACATCTCCCAACATTAACAGTAGAAGAATTTAAACTATCTGGGCTACTGGGACTCAATTGTTTTTCTGAATAATTATTCTAAGCCACAGTCTATATGGCTCCTCAATAGAAAATCATGTGTTCTAGCTGTGTGACACTTCCTTGTTTTATTTTTTATCATCAAAACTATTTAAGCTAGGGCTGGAGAGATGGCTCAGAGGTTAAGAGCACTGACTATTCTTGCAGAGGTCCTGAGTTCAATTCCCAGCAACCACATGGTGGCTCACAACCATCGGTAATGAGATCTGGCTCCCTCTTCTGGCCTGAAGGGATACATGCAGGCAGAACACTATACATAATAAATAAAATAAATCTTTAAAAAAAAAACTATTTAAACTAACATTATTATTATCAATTAGACAGTACAGCTTAGGAAGAAATCATCTTCATAATAATCCACAGGTAAAAATGCCCAGTAAAGAGAGATGTTTCCATGAGATAAACATACATTGCAGACAGTGGGGATCTCCCCACACCCATTCACACCATGCCAGATACCAGAGGAAGACGGCAGCAGCAAACACATGAAGGCACAGCAAAAGCAAAAGACATTCTGGACTCTGTGGTCATGGGGCCTTGTCTATCCGAGATTCACCCATCAAGGATTCACCTCCTGGTGGACTGACACCCTGAAGTCAACTGCCATCTGCTGCTCCTCTGACATGGCCACTGGAACAGATTTATTGTAGTATACTGTTCTAATTGCTTTATATTATCATTAGTTGTTCTTTTTTTTTTTTGTGGTTTTTCGAGACAGGGTTTCTCTGTGTAGTTTTGCGCCTCTCCTGGAACTCACTTGGTAGCCCAGGCTGGCCTCGAACTCAGAGAGATCCGCCTGGCTCTGCCTCCCGAGTGCTGGGATTAAAGGCGTGTGCCACCACCGCCCGGCTAGTTGTTCATTTTTTACTGTACCTAGTTTGTAAGTTAAATTTCTCATAGATATATAAGTAAAGGAGAAACTATACTTTATACAGTGTCCAACGCTATCCATGGTTTCAGGCAAACATGAGGAAGGGGTCTTGTTACATGCCTCCCTATGCATTCTGTATAATCAATATCTCTCTCTCTCTCTCTCTCTCTCTCTCTCTCTCTCTCTCTCTCTCTCATCTCTCTCAGCTGGAGAGTTTGCTCAGTGGTTAAGGGCACTTGTTGTGAAAGACATGGGTTTGATTCCCAGCACCCAGATGGAGGCTCACAACCTCCTTGGGCACCAAGC
This sequence comes from Peromyscus attwateri, assembly GCA_902168425.1. Taxonomy (NCBI): domain Eukaryota; kingdom Metazoa; phylum Chordata; class Mammalia; order Rodentia; family Cricetidae; genus Peromyscus; species Peromyscus attwateri. The sequence continues at coordinate 56,871 of CABHPP010134305.1, forward strand.
ACATGAATGTGGTGCACAGATGCACATGCAGGCAAAAACATTCACACATATAAAATAAAAATTTCAAAAATTAAAAATCTTTCTCCTTACACACAAATGCGCGCGTGCGCACGCACACACACACACACACACACACACACACACACACACACATACACACACACACACAGTGAACCGAAAATGAATTTCCATATCCCCAATCCCTAATTCAGGATGGAGTCGCTGTGACCTGCCATTGCCAAAGTCTAGGGTCTCTATAGAACAGTAGCATTTGAAGCTGGCAGGACTTACATGGTGACAGCATCTTCCTGGTCCATGGGAGCAGATGATGTTCCAGACCCTAGCCATTAGCCCTGCCAGTCAGACACGCTACACCCTCCCCTTAGTGTCCAGCACAGGTCATGAGGTATGGGCGAGACCTCCGGTATATCCTATGGCCACATATCCTCAGAGAAGAGTGGTGCAAGCCAGTGCACCCCCAGCTCTCTCCTCGGGAGGTCTGCAGGCAGGACTCAGGACCAGAGGGTGGGACACTTGGACCTGAAAGAACCTCCAACAGTGTTTTCCCTAAAATGGCCCCTGGGTTGGCAGCAAAGGACTGTACATAGGTGTAGACAACAGATTGGGTTGATCACCACCTGTGGGGGTGCACGAAGTCCTGCCCCTGGATCCACTGGGAAGGGGTCCACCCAGGAATGCGCACTGACCTGTGAGAACTTCCTTCTCACCAAGGAAGAAGTGTGAACTGAAGCAACAGTGACAATGTGATTTTGGAGGGTGGGGATCCTCGGCAGAAGTGGCCACGTGCCTCTGTGCTGAAACTACCCAACCTCCCTTCATGGAGGGAAGGACCTAGAAAGACCTCCCCAGATTTTACGGGCATGGGCATGCCTGTGGAGTCCCAGTGGCGGGGAAGCTGCATACAGGGAAAATAGGCTGGATGGAGTACCACACAGCATAGGGCTCTGTGAGCCACGCAGTATGGCGCTTTATGAAGTACAACTAGTTGCAGGGTACTACTTGCCACCAGCCACAACCGCTTGGTCTGCACAGGAGCAAGGGGAAAATACTTAGCCTGAAGAACAGTTTCCCTCCTCCAGCCACCAGCACCCTCTACTGGCCTGGAGGAGAAAGGCAGCGCCAGCTACAGGCCTCCTCTGGTGGCCCGCCCTCCTCTCTTTCTGAATCTCCATTCCTCCCACCCGCTAACTCTCAGTGCCTCACATTACTGATCACAGACAGAAAGACTCAAATATAAACTGTGCCTTGGATCTCTGGGACACGCCATAATTGTGATTGTTTGATCCATAGTGGGAATTCTGTCACTCCTCCCCTAGCGGTAGGTCCATATCCTTAAAAGATAAATCACTGTCCTGTGATTGTCCCACAACAGAGGGGTAGACCCCAAGGCCAGGTCATAAAGGGGTTAGCCACCACTTATTGGTGGCAGGAATCATGAACACAGGAAAGTACTACAGGGCCTTGGGCAACTCGATTCACGTCAGCTCTCTCCACTCACTGCGCTGTTGGACTGTACCATCTACTACCAAGGCCTCTATGCCTAAGGCCAGAGCCAGGCTGGCTGGAGGATAGTGTTGCAAACTGTGTTCTCCTAATTCCTTGGCTGAGGCCTTAGCACTCACCCTGCCTGCCTGTGGGGATGGTCTGCAGAGACGTGAGCATCATGAGGGTAGGCCAGCAGAACTGGAGTCCATAACAACAGACAGACACAGGGTAGATGCCACCAAGGAAGGGCTATGTGAAGTCATGCTGGAGAGGTGGTTAATTCTAGAAGCCAACCCAGTCGATCTCTGAGCTTGTCTCAGAGGAACACAAGGAACAAAGATCAGCTGGAGGTAACTAACAGATTCCACTGTGGTCTCCTAAGGAACATCCAAAGCCAGCCTGGGCTACACAGGAAGTTCAAGGCCAGCCTGAGCAACTTAGTGAGACCATGTCTCAAGTAAAGATAAAAAGAGAGTTCAGGACGAAGCTCAGTTGTGCAAAGCTTGTGTCACTTGCACAAGGCCCTGGATTCAACCCCACACTACCAGAAAACCAAATTTTTAAAAAATGAAAGAAAGTTGGGCCATCATGGCACACACCTTTAATCCCAGCACTTAGGAGGCAGAGACAAGTGGATCTCTGAGTTTGAGACCAACCTGGTCTACAGAGCCAGTTCCAGGACAGCCAGGGATATACAGAGAGACCCTGTCACAAAAATAAATAGATAGATAGATAGATGGATGGATGGATAGATAGATAGATAGATAGATAGATAGATAGATATAATTTAAAAATATAATAAAAAATTTAAATGAAAGAAAATTTAACTTGATAAGATTATCTGCTAAGGGCTGGGATGATGTTGTCAGTAAAGTGCTTGCTTGCAAGCATGAGAACTTGAGTTTGACACCGAGCTCACGTGAAAAAATCCAAGCATAGGACCAGGGAGGTGGTGCTGTGAGTAAAGCGCTTGCTGAACAAGTATGAGGACCTGAGTTCAGATCCCCAGTACCCACATAAAAAGCCAGGTGCTGTAGGAGGATCCCAGGCTCTTACCCGGCCAGCCACTGCAGTCAAAACTTCAGGTTTACTGAGAGACCCTGTCTCAAAATATAAGGTAAATATTCCAGTGTGTGTGTATATATAGTTATATATATAGTTATATATAGCTATATACATAATGTTATGTTATATATAAATATATATATATATGTTAAGGAAAATAAATAAGACAAATGAAAAAGACATGGATGTCAGCCTCAGGCCCACACACTAGAAACTAGAAAACTAGAAAAGTAATGCATGCTTGTAATCCCAGCATTGGAGAAGCAGAGACAGGTAGATCCCTGGACTCGACAGCCAACCAGTCTAGCCTAATTGGCAGCTCCAGACCACTGAGAGGCCCTCCATGCCACCCCCCACACACACCTCTCAAGGAGGGGGAGGTCAATTCAGCAGAACAGATTATCTGAGTTCAACCCCAAGAACCCTGTATACATAAAAAACCAGAAGCAGTAGTGTTGGGGTCCACAGAGGCTTCCTAATGAGATATGAGCTTACTCTACACAAGAGGGTCATTTGTTTCTGTAGTGTTGTATACTGCAGGCTGGCTTGTTGTGGCACTTCTGGCTAATGCTCCACCTTCCAGCTCCCCATAAAGGCACTGGCATTGCAGACACATGCACTACTGTGCAGGGGATATGCCCCCACTTTTCCCCCAGGGTACTCGAGCAGGGAGAAGTGAGAAATATTTAGGTAGAAATATAGAGGAGAAAGAGACAGATAGAAACACAGGATAGCCTTGGGAGGGCCTGGGTCAAAACCCACCAGCCCCTTCTGTCTCTTCTAAAGGGCTATTTATAGAAATGCCAAAGGGTGAAACAAAAGACCTCCCCCTTGCACAGCCAAGTGCAGACTCTTCCAAACTCCTGGTAACCATGCATGTGGTCAAGCCATTCCCTAATGCAGCCCTGCTGTGTAAAGCAAGCTCAGATCTCATTAGAAAACCTCTGTGGACCCCAACAATTCCCTCTTCTTAATTTTTAAAGAGCCCCTCAGGCCCCTTAGATAGACTGAGGTCTGTCTTAAGTCAGTTTCCTTGATTATTTCTTCCATTACCTGTCATGGAGAGAGATATGCTTTACATCAAGCATACTCTGTCTTAAGCTGGAAGCTATCAAGAAGAAAGTTGCCTATCCCTGACTCTCAGCCTCTGGCAGGAGGGGGTACTGACCTTAACTCAGCTCTGGCCCAGGTTCCTATTGAGCTTACTACCAGTGATCTGCATAGCTGCCACACCTCCCAGTACAGGAGTAGATGGAATATCTTTTTGGAATGGGTCTTAAGATGTCTATAACAGCCTTAGCTGTGCCAAGCCCTTTTCTGTGGTAGTGTTGTGTTTCCCTTCTTTGGTCTTTGTTGGTGTGGGATTATCTATTGCCTGAGTTTTCACGGGTGTGTTTAATTTCCTTAGGTTGGATTTTTCCTTCTAGTGCTTTCTGTAGGGCTGGATTTGTGGATAGGTATTGTTTAAATCTGGATTTATCATGCAATATTTTGTTTATTCCATCTATGGTGATTGAGAGTTTTGCTGGGTATAATAGTCTGGGTTGGCATCCATGGTCTCTTAGTGTCTACATAACGTTTGTCCAGGACCTTCTAGCTTTCATAGTCTCTATTGAGAAATCTGGTGTTATTCTGATGGGTCTGCCTTTATATGTTCACTGCCTTTTTCCTTTGCAGCTCTTAATATTTTTCTTTGTTCTGTATGTTTAGTGTTTTGATTATTATGTGGCAAGGGAACTTTTTTTTGGATCCAGTCTATTTGGTGTTCTGTAAGCTTCTTGTATCTTCATAGGTATTTCTTGATTTAGGTTAGGAAAGTTTTCTTCTATGATTTTGTTGAATATATTTTCTGTGCCTTTGAGTTGGTATTCTTCTCTTCTTCTATCCCTATTATTCTTAGGTTTGGTCTTTTCACGGTGTCCCAAATTTCTTGGACGTTTTGTGTTATGACTTTTTTGGCTTTAGTGTTTTCTTTGACTGACAAATCTATTTTCTCTATTGTGTCTTCAACGTCAGAGATTCTCTGTTCCATCTCTTGCATTTGGTTGGTTATGCTTGTATCTGTAGTTCCTGTTCATTTAGTCAGATTTTCTATTTCCAGCATTCCCTCAGTTTGTGTTTTCTTTATTGTCTCAATTTCAATTTTCAAATCTTGAACTGTTTCCTTCATCTGTTTAATTACTTTTTCTTGGCTTTCTTTGATTTCTTCCAATTTTTGTTTGTTTTTTCTTCCATTTCTTCAAGGGAATTTTTTTATTTCCTCTTTAAGGGCCTCTATCATCTTTTTAAAGTCACTTTTAGGATTGATTTCTTCTGCTTCTTCTGCCTTGGTATGTTCAGGTCTTGCACGTGTAGAATCACTAGGTTCTGATGTTGTCATATAGGACTTTATGTTGTTGCCTGTATTTTTGCACTGGCGTCTACTCATCTCTTCCTCCACTCGGTGTAGGCGGTGTCTGTGTCTGAAGATGCCTCTCTTGTTCTAATTGATAGTCTTGGTCCACTAGGAGTTCTTGGTCAAATAGGTGCTGTTGGGCTCTGTTTCTCCGGGAGCAGCTTAGTCCAATCAGTGTTAGTGGGTTCTGTCTCAGGGAGCAGCTGTTCCCAATTGGTGCAGGGTGTGCTTATGGCTCCAGTGGTTGTTGGGTTCGTAGGGTTTGGTTGTTTTTTGTTTTTTTGGGGGGTTTTTTGTTTGTTTGTTTTTTGTTTTGTTTTGGGTTTTTTGGGGGGGAGTGGGGGAGCAGGGAAAGGCAGCTGTCTGGTCCCTGGGACTCCAATGGGTGGAGCCTAGGGGCTAGAGACCTGATCTGCCGGTGCGAAGATGGGGGCTTACCTGTTCCTAGTCGGTGTAGGGTAGGCTTATGATTCTGGTGATCTGGTTCGGTGGCTGGGTAGCACCTTCTTTTGTGTTCTCAGGTCGAGTTTTGCTCATTCATCAACTCCTCAGCTGATCTTGTTTCCTCAGACTGTAGACTGTAGGCTTCTGAAACCTCTCCCAAATGGATCTCAACCTGAGCAGGTTGTTCAGTGGGGCAATCTCACCAACACCTCCAAGTTGTTGGGTTTCGTAAGATCGGCAGCTGGGCCCTGGGTTGGCCTTAGGCAGAATCGAGATTTCTTAACTAAACTATTTACCAAGCTTATAGAAGAGATTTCTTAACTAACATCTAGAAGAGATTTCTCAACATTTAGAAGAGATTTCTTAGAACTGTTTATCAAACTTATATTTAAGAGGAAACTATTAGCAAACATCTAGAAAGAATCTCTTGACAGAACTAACCCACTTTCTTTCAACAAGATAGAGAGCACATAAATCATAAGTGAACTTAATATTGCTTTATTTCTAAGTTCACAGTCAGTTTTGATATCCTTAAAGTTCTCCTGATGGTTGGAAACCGGAGCCTAATTCACCAACGGCTCCCTCATCCCTGGATTTAGTGAGTGCTGTTGCTAAATAGTACTTTATATATTCCAGATCTTTTATAAAGACTCTATTAAGAGCTATCTCAGTTTACAGCAAGCTCAAAAAGGAAAAAAAGAGGATGAGGAGAAAAACCTCCTAAGGAACACTCTGTTTCTGAATTACTCAGCTGGCAACTCCACAACAGTCCATTTTCCATCAGGAGAAAATAATTGTCTAAGTTGGAGTGGGGTTCCAGACCTGCAGCCTTCAGCAGGTGCCCCTGTGTACCAAAATCATTGCTGAAACTTCATCCCAAACTCCTCAGCAGTCTGGAGGCCTCCTTATTCTTCTACTATCTGCTGTGTCGGAGCACAGGGTGGCAGTACAAGTTCCAACCTGAAAATAAAGACTGTTGTGTGCTTGCATTGGGAACTGGCTCCTTGGTGGTCTCTGGGGGATTCACGACATGGGCACAACACCTCAGCTTGCTGGAGGTGGGGATCCAGGGGAAAGCCACTGCTATGCAAGGAAGTTTGCTTTTCTGATGAACCTCAGGGGTCACACCAGGGACAGGAAAGAGCACATTCAGCAAGAACTGATGCCAGTAAGGCAGATAAGAGGGAAGTCAGTGGCCTGAAGGCAGGGTGGAGAAGGAAAGGAGCATGGTTTGCCTAATCTGGCCTGCAGGTGGGGAGACCCAGGAAGCTGCAAGTGGATCACTCTCAAGGAAAAAAGAAGAAAGGGCCCCATAAGCAAAAGGGGGCCTCAGAGCCTCCCATCTTTCTCTGTAGTAAAAGAACAGCCTTTGTGCTTTGATGCATTTTCTAACTCATCCACATGGGTATGTCTTGCTCTTGAAAAAATAACTTCTTTTATAAAGTAACGGTGTTTGAAAGGACCTCAAAGTTGGCACAAGACACCTCAATACCAAGTTCTCAGCACAGAGGAGATTTATTTACCCCAGAGGGACAAAGGGCAGGGAATAAGAGACAAAGACAGGAGACACAGGATGAAGGAGAAGAGAAAGGGGGCAAGGGAGAAGGGATGTTTGCCCCAGGGAGACAAAGGACTGCCTCTGGATAGAGAGCAGACAGAATTGGTCCATAGACAAATGGCAATTTATAAAGGGGAAGGGAAAATCTTGTATAATATTAGAGGGACCAACCTTAACATTATACATCCCAGGGGCTCAGGAGAGAGAACTTCTAACGGTGAGGACTATTTTCGGGAAAAATAATCTCAGCACACCGAGCTCTATAGTCCACTTGCTTTAATTCATCTGGCATAACATCCTATTTACACAGCTTCAGTTCTGTTCTCGTGCCTAGCTCCTTTCTTGCCTGATTTCTCTCTATATTTATCTACTGCTCCCTCTAAGTTCTATCTTAATTCTCTCGTCTTAATTCTGCCTCATCTAGGTCCTTTTCATCTTGTTCTTACCCAGCTAGTACTTCCCCATCTGACTCTTCCTCATCTTCCATTTCGTCCACACGTACTCTCTGGTCAAAATCCTCCTTATCTCTCTCCATTCTCCGTCTCTCCGTTCTCCACGTTCCTCCTAAGTCTCCCAGGAATCCAGTTATAAACCCAAGCCATAGTAAGCCCCTAGTCGAGCAAGGTCACCAGGCTTGAATTCTACAGGGTCATAAAGGCAGGTAAGAATTTTCCTAGGCAGTGACCACCAGACTTTCTTTTACAATCCAAAACGGGAGTGGTAAAAGAGGAGGTCAACTGAGTGCTAATGACCGCTTAGTTTATCAAAAAGGGGACCTATGTGCTCCGTCTACTTTCCGAGAAGTGGCTAGGTAAGAAGCTAGGAGTCTGTTAGTAAGGTTGTATAAGAAAGGAGGGTCTCACCCTAAATTGCAAAAGAAATAAAGCTATCCGCCTGACCTAGGAGACAGATGTTGTTTCATATGGCCTTGGATGCTTGATAGGCATTTTAGATAAATACACTAAGTATTCTTGGAAGCACACAAGAAAAGTTTAGGAACCAGCTAATATAGATACAAAAGCTAAAATATCACCAAGACTCCATAAGGCATGGCTTGACCTTTGGAGAAGTCCTTGACTTTTCCAAGGAGTAACTTTTGTGATAGTAGCTGAATTCTATTATGTTTTCCTGTGGCTTGCAGCAGGGAAACCCCTTGTTAGGATGGGGTGGTATATTTTAATTGGACATGTTAATTAGGTGAGCCAAAGGGGACTTTTGATTGCTGGACTTCAATACTTTGATAGCTGGACCTTGCCAGTCAGCCTCAGGAGGAAGAAGTGGCCTAATCAGGGAACAGACCTTGGTGGCTAACTTTAAGAATATAATCTAACAGTTTAGCAAGGAGGAGGAAATAGGGGAAAGGCAAGGCCTGTCAGAGCCATGTTTGCCATGCTGAGGCCTACTACAGCCCTTCAGTGTTGGCCATAGGAACTCTGCCCAGGACTCTGAGTCAGTCCACAGATGATGGGCACAGAGGAGATGTACAGACAAGTGGTGAGCACGGGGCAGTAATTTCTGTTGCTTTCTTAATAGATGTAGAAGCAAGATACGGAGCGACAAAGGCACTTTCTGGACATTGGACATCACACAGCTAGTGAGGGACTGCCAGAGGCCAAGACCTGGCCTGATTGGTTCTAATTCGGTGACAAATAAATGGCTGAGGAGACTGGTGCTCTAACCAACCTTCTCCTGGCTCCTTCCTGGGTAGTAATGGCAAACAGGCTCCTCTGGTGGCTGGGACCCAAATCCAGAGACAGGAAGAGAGGAACCCTCCGAGAGTCACCAGTTGTAAATACAGGGCCTCCTAGAGAGCTTCCGACACAGCAGCTGCCCGGGGGCCAACAGAAGGAAGGCCAGCTGGAGGTCAGTCCACAAGCAGAGCAGCCTCAGCACGTACTCTGCACACTAGCTGTATCCATCTCCTGTCACCAGCTCTTTAACTACTCCAGCCACTCAGGTCCCCATGGGCACCCTGCCCACTGGCTGCAGTGACTCTGGACTTGCTATACCCAACCCCAGCCAGGCCAATGCCAGACTTTGCAGTAGGTAGGCATTAAGGCATGCAGAGCAGTCAGAATGGTATGGAGGGCCCAGGCCAAGCTCCCTCCAGGCCCAACGGCCAGCTAGTGCCTCATACCCTCTCTCAGCAAGGCTACTTCTGTCTGTTGTGCACATGAATGGGAGGCTGAGGAGCTCGCAGCACAGTGCTTGGCTCTTAGGGGGCTCAGTACTTAGCAACACCATCAACCTGTTTCCTGTGCTTCTGAGGAGCCTGTTGTCCAACCTTGCTTTCGGAGCTAGTTCTTCAGGAATCTCTCCATCAGTCGTCTCCAAGTTTTTTGAGGGCAACTGTCTTCACCAAGGATGAAAAACAGAAGAGGAAGGTGGGGGAGAAAGAGGAAGGTGAAGGATGAGGAGGTGGCAGGTGTCCTCATGCCCACCAATCCCCAGTGCTGGCCAGGCGAGTGGGCTAAGCACATCACTGATTGCATGTGGTTCCTGGAAGGCTGAGTTTGTGAGTATTGTACTCACGTGCTACAGGGTACCACTGGGTGTGGAGCTGGTCATCTGCTGACACACAGGAAGTGTGCCTGCCTTTAATTTGGGCTGCTTGTCAGGAAAAAGCTGAGTTCTGAGGAATCTAGGCAGGAAAAGCCTTCACCTCATACATTGTTCGCAAGTGTCTCAACTCTGGAGCCAGGGACTCAAGGAGTGGCTCCTGTACCCAGAGGAATGGAGTGGCCTACTCTATGGACCCTCTCAGCACTACTCTGTCTCGGCCCCTCCCAGGCCCTGGGCCAGGAGGGAAGTGCCTGTCCAGGTGAGAGGAGTCTGCTCAGGAATGTGGGCACACGCATCCCTGTGTATACCTGCACATGTGGCAGCAGGAAATGGGACATTAGAAGAGCAGCTTGGGAACACATCCAGAGGCAGGCTGTCACTCAGCCTGCTTGGGGTATGAGTGGATGCAGAAAGCTGTGATTTTTCAATGTCACTCCAAAGCCACCCCTTTTTTATCTTTTTTATTCTGTGCAGATGTTAAGATTGTAGGTCTGGGGGCCCAGGACAAGGTGACTGTCATCCAAAGTTGCCCTGCCTTCCCTGGCCCACCAGGGCCCAAAGGGGATTGTGGCAGCCCTGCTCAGAAAGGTAGAGATCTGGATGGGGGGATTGCCCTATGACCTCCCCCTTGGTCAGTCCTCCTCCAGTCCCACCTAGGGGGTGGGATCCAGTTTAGTCCCTGTGTTTGCAGGAGAGCGGGGCTTCCAAGGCAGCCCAGAGAAGATGGGGCCTGCCGGCAGCAAAGGTAAGAGGAAACTCTCCTATGGGTCTATCTGCCCAAGATCCAGACAGGATTTGGGAGCAGTACCCACAGTACCCTGGCCCACACACCCACCTCCCCTGTGCGCTACCCAGCTGCATGATGCCTACTCACTTCCTAGCAGGCTGGGTATTCCGGTCTCCCTCCTACAAGCTCTGCTCACATGGACATCTAGGTGTACACACACACACACACACACACACACACACACACACACACACTGCAGTGAAGAGGAGCCTCCTCCCTTGTGGAGGCCAGCACTGTAAGAATGTCCCTTCTATCTACAGGAGAGCCAGGAACCATGGGACCCCCAGGAGCCAAAGGTAAGCCTGGTAACCAAGGGTCTCAGGAAGGGAGCAAGGAGCACAGCTCCACATGGAGCAACAGGGTTAGGGTCTTGTTGGTGTGAGGGAGGCCTTGAGCACAAAGAGGGGAGGATGGTCCCAGCAGCACCACTCCAGGATCCCCCAAAGCTTTCCTGGCTCACTATGCGTATCGGAATGTTGGGGGCTCACAGACCAGAGGAGAGGCTGGATGCTGGGGGGCAGCGCAGGGCAGAGGATTTGGCAGGATTCCAGCTCTGGGACTAGGCTGGTTCGCTGTATTTCTCCAGGGGAGAAAGGCGACACGGGAGCTGCATCGTCGCTGGGTAAGTACGTCCTGAAGTCTCTTTACAATTCCCAGCATCATTACCCTGTGGTTGTGAGTAAGGAAAACGAGCCCTGACTGGGGCTCAGGGAACCCTGAATGATAGCAAAAGAGCAGCAGAAAGGCATTGCAGCCCAAAGACACAAGGAGGAAGGACTCCACCCACCCACCCACCCACCAGCCCAGCAGCAGGGGTTGCCGTAGCCTGAAGCATCACTGTGCCCAGCCAGCCTCCCAGCCAGAACCCTGACCTATCCCAACCACAGACATAGTCACAGACAGGACAAAGCACAGACAGCAGCCAGACACATAAAGGAGCCTGAGGTCAGCAGGGGCAGCCGGGATGGGTGTGCTGGGCTCTTCAGCAAGAGGGTCAGCACCAGCAATGCCAAGTAGAATATGGAGTGCTAGGGGACATATCTGTGCTGGGAAGGGACCAAGGAAGAGACTGACACTCATGTCTCCTGCCCAGATGAGAAGGAGCTAGGAGACGCCCTGTGCCAGAGAGGTAAGTGACCTCCCAGCTGGCCCCTCCCACCTCCCGCCAGCAAGAATACAGTGCAGGAACCCACATTACTGGGTCCCTTTTCTTGATCCTGGAGCACACCCCAGGTACAGCCCAATCCTGCCTGCTTCCCCATGGTACAGGGCCCCGGAGCTGCAAAGACATGCTGGCACGGGGGACCTTCCTGACCGGCTGGTACACCATCTATCTTTCTGACTGCCGGCCACTGACTGTGCTCTGTGACATGGATGTGGATGGTGGGGGCTGGACTGTGAGTAAGAGCATGTGAGGTTTGTACACGACAGCCAGCCTCAGGAGAACCAAAGGCAGATGCCAGAGAGATGGCAAAGTAACCAGAAAAAAAAATGGAGTGCCTCCACAAAGGAAACCCTAAGCACCGATGGACCAGAATCTAGAATTCTGTGTAGTGAGCTAAGTGGGCGATAGGACCCCAGTCATGACAGATGCATCAAAGCATTTGGCAGCCCTGCGTTTTGCACTGGGACACTAGAGTCCATCAGTCACCTTTGTATTCACCTGTGCCACCTCCCTCCTGAAGCCTTGTCCTCATCCACTTCCTTATAGGAGCACAAAAACAGGGGTGGCCTAGACATATCCCTCAAGTCTCTACTCCTCAGAGCCCCACCCCCACAGGCTGCCCTGCCCACCCCACAGGTTTTTCAACGACGAGTGGATGGGTCCATCGATTTCTTCCGAGATTGGGACTCCTATAAAAGAGGCTTTGGCAACCTGGGCACAGAGTTCTGGTTGGGCAATGACCACCTGCACCTGCTCACAGCCAATGGTGAGAAAGCAGCACCTCGGCCAGTGCCCTCGGCCAGCGCCTGCCTTCCACTGCTCTGCTTGGCCTCAGCCTTTTCCTTCCTTCCTTCCTTCCACCCATGTGGCTAGGGAACCAAGAGCTCCGGGTCGACTTTCGAGATTTCCAAGGTGGAACCTCCTATGCCAAGTACAGCTCATTCCAGGTGTCTGGAGAACAGGAGAAATACAAGCTGACCCTGGGGCAGTTTCTGGAGGGCACTGCAGGTAAATCACACAGAATGCTTGATGCTATTACTGGGGACATAGAAAGGGACCTGCAAGCTGCCTCTGCCCATGGGCTCTGCCTTAGCCCTGAGGGCTGATAGGTGTGAATTTTTCCAGGAGACTCCCTGACAAGTCACAGCAACATGTCATTCTCAACCCATGACCAGGATAATGACGCATATAGCGAGGGGAATTGTGCAACTTTATACCATGGGGCCTGGTGGTATCAAAGCTGTCACAATTCCAACCTCAATGGGCGCTACTTGTCTGGCTCCCATAAGAGCTATGCGGATGGCATCAACTGGTTCACAGGCGGAGGCTACTACTACTCCTACAAGGTTGTTGAGATGAAGATCCGGGCATCCTAAGGTGCATGTGAGGCCATGTCCAGGCCAGGGGGAGGTGTTGAAGGAAGGGATCATGAGAAGATGGTGTCTGTACACTGTCTGTTGTGTGCTCCCTACACTCCCCTCTGGACACTGTCCAGCCCATGAACAGTGTGCACTAATAAAAGTCAAAGAAGCAAAAATGGTGGCCTGAACTTTGTAGCGGTAAACGGCAGCAGGCATGAGAGGCCCCCAAACATCCACGGCAGCCTCAAGGCTGAGACCCAGAGAGTCACTGAGATTACAGCACTGGGGAGGAGTCAGCACAGCCTTCCAAGACCCGCTTCGGGGAACAAACCCATTAATGAGTGGAGAGACCAAAGGGAAGCCAACTCAGGGCCTGCTGCAGCCCTGGACAAGGGTCTCATGGGGCGTGGAGTCACTTCCCATAGCCTCTCTACCACAGCAACTCCATGGCCACTCTAGGCACAGAGGACATAGGTCAAAGTGGCCAATGCTGAAAACAAAAGGCAGCTAAATGAGGGGTGGTGACCTCAGGAACTCTGGGAAGACAGTAGACTGAATAGGGCCCAGATGGTGGGCACAGGGAAGCTTTAGGTGTCTGAGACTCAGCCAGAAGGAACTCAAAGGCCAGTGAAGATGTGCACGCTATACCTAAGAGCAAACCGAGGCCCAAAGAGCTGAGCATTGCTGAGAGCCATCCCCGGCTCACTCTCAAGGGACAAGTGTGTCTCTCCCGAAGGTTCAAGGGTAAGGCTTACACTACAGCCCCACAGCCATGGAGCAAGTGGTTACAGTGCTATGGCTATGACCACGCCCAGGAGTACGAATCCAGGATCCACCATAGAAAAAATGCTACATGTAGCCAATCAGGCCAGGAGCTCCCTGACCATTGGTGACCGCACACCCGGCCTTGCCACGGCCTCAGGATCTTCAAGGTCATTCGGCAGAGAAAAGTGGGCAGCAAGTACAGGAGGCAGAGGGAGCAACTTGAGTGAGACCTACTGGCCTGGGCCCTAAGAAAGAGCAGCACCAAAATATCCAAGCTGACAGAGGACGAGTAGGATGGGTCCAGTACTAGGGGGATGCAAATGGTACTTTCATCCATACTGACACACAAGGCCATGGCAACAAACTAAAGTGACTCCTTGGGGCAAATCCGGGGACACCAGGGACTGCCACTGCTCCTTAGAGCCTCAGCAGGGAACACAACTCAACTCCTCAGCAGGGAACACAATTCAACAGAGCAGCTCCTCCTGCTGCTCTGTTGTCCTCCACAGAGCAGCAGGAGGAGCCAGGGGCAGGGGCAGAACCTGATGAAGAAGGAAGGCAGCAGAGGCCTGAGGGAGAGGCTGGGGTGGGGGGTCTGACGACAGGGATCCCCACTCAGGCTCCCAAGAGTCCTGAAGGGAACAGGCACTGCTAACACCGGCTGTACAGTCTTCTTCATGCCTCCTCCACTGTTAGGTACCAGCAAAGGCAGCTGATGGGACGTGGGGGTGCATTTTTATTTTTAGGAGCATCTGCGTTTCTCTAGGTTTCATACAAAGTATTAATTACTTTAATTAATAAGAAATAATCAATCTTTTTTTTTTTTTTTTTTTGGTTTTTTTCGAGAGAGAGTGTCTCTGTGTAGCTTTGCGCCTTTCCTGGAACTCACTTGGTACCCCAGGCTGGCCTCAAACTCACAAAGATCCGCCTGCCTCTGCCTCCCGAGTGCTGGGATTAAAGGCGTGCGCCACCACCGCCCGGCTATCAATCTTTTTAATTCCATGTTATATATGTGTTTTGCCTGCATATATGTCTGTGCAGAATGTGTGTGCCTGGTACCTATAGAAGTCAAATGAGGACATCAGATTCCCTGGGACTGGAGTTACAGATGGTTGTGAGCTGCATGCGCATGCTGGGAATGGAACCCAGGTCCTCTGCAAGAACAGCCAGAGCTCTTAACTGCTGAGCCATCTTTCTAGCACCCAACTGTCAATCTTTTTGCTGGGTGGTGGTGGTGGTGGTGGCGGCGGCGGCGGCGGCGGCGGCGGCGGCGGCGGCGGCGGCGCACGCCTTTAATCCCAGCACTCAGGAGGCAGAGGCAGGTAGATCTCTGAGTTTGAGGCCAGCCTGGTCTACAGAGCAAGTTCCAGGACAGCCAGGGCTACACAGAGACCCTTGTCTTGAAAAACAAAAGCAAAAATAAAAAGAAGAGAGGAAGGAGGAGGAGGAGAAGGAGGAAGAGGAGGAGAAAGAAACAGTGGGGGGGGGGGTGCTGGAGAGATGGCTCAGTAGATAAGAGCATTTACTCCTCTTACAGAGGACTGGAGTTCAGTTCCCAGCACCCATATCAAGCCTCTCATAGATGCCTGTAACTTGGATCCCGAGAAATTCACTGCTCTCCTGACCCATGCAGGCACCTACACACATGTGCACATACCCACACACAGACATACATAACTAAAAAATACAAAGATAGGACTGAGGAGTTAGCTCAGTCTTTTAAGTGCTTACCATACAACCACAAAGACCTGAGTCCAACCCCCCTCCCTCCCCTCCCTTCTCTCTCTGAAACAGGCCCTCAAGTTTAGCCCAGACTGACCTTGAACTCAAAATCATCCTGCCTTCACCTCCCTTCACCAAGTGCTAGGATGACATGGGTGCACACCACAGCCAGATCCTCGACATACTTTTCACCCAGGCATAAACATCTGGCAAACCCTAACCCCACCCAAACCTGCTGTCCACAGTCTCTGAGCCCAACCCATACAGAGTCCTGCCACAATCAGGCTATGCTGCCAACAGGGCTTCTAATCTGGAGTGAGGGATCTGCAGGGACACTCCATGGAAGCCACACAACCCACTGCATTCCCTGAAAGGCGTTTACTGGCCCTCTCTGACTCCAGCTCGGTTGGCAAAGTCCATATCAGGCAGTCTGCCCACCTGTGTCCTTGCCCCTCTCCAGCTCCGAAACAAGCCCCAGAGTTCTTGTTCACACACCATCTAATAATCCTCCCCCTCCCCCGCCTCTCTACAACCCCCTG
>CABHPP010134309.1:8111-49488 GCA_902168425.1 Peromyscus attwateri
GTGGTGTGGTGTGGTGTGGTGTGGTGTGGTGTGGTGTGGTGTGGTGTGGTGTGGGGGGACCACGGTACAGAGAGGCTTCTCCCAGCTGCTGCCTACTGGCTTAAGCTTAAACTATTAGCACAAGCTCTGGCAGCATGCTGCATGACAGATTTAGCTTTTGCTCATACAGACAAAAAGGGTTAAGAAACACAGTAAAAACAGATTCAGACAAGAAGGCCTCAAAATGAGTCACAGTATGTTTAAAAGATATGATTAAGCTTGAGAGAGAAAAGAATATATATATAAAAGAATATATATATATACACACATATATATATATAAACCTTAAATTAAAAGTATAGATTTAAAATAGTAAAACAAAGTCCTTAGAAAGGGGAATAAAGTAATATAGAGAAAATAAGCCACACGAGGATAGAAAATGCACAAAAAATCTGGATTATGTATATTATTGTGTTGTCTTTAAAATTTTTGACTGCTATGAGACATTTGATTATGGAAGCTGCTGGATTAAACCAATCGATACATTTAAAAAATATCTTGACTCCAAAATTTAAGTCAAAAGGTATGCCACTTTAGGGGAGAGGTTTTGTTTTTGTTTCCATAGGGAATGAGAGGCTATGGATTCATTCAAAGTTAAAGATGATCAGGTTTGATAGAGGAAGACCCCATGAAAAATCTCTGATGGGAATGGATGACCCAGATGATCCAACATTTCAGAGCACCTCTGTTGCAGTTTCCTCTGAGTTCTGCATCCAGAATGGCTTCAAGGCTGCTGGCTGAGATGATTTAGCATCACAGAATACTCCAGTCAGGACATGACCATAACCCTAAATTTTCTCAGGGTCTCTCAAAGATTATCAGTGCCCCCAATCAATAGGAAGTAGTCTAGAGAACTATGCCTACACCCCAAAAATATAGATTGTGGATGTTTGTCATTGTTTAGAGGGGTTGGTTACAAGTTGTTATTGGTAATGGTCAGGAAAGAAGCTGAACAAAGGAGATTAGATTCAGAGGTCTTGTTCAAAAAAGAAAAGGGAGATATAAAAATAGGATAAAGTATAGATTATTGAATCTACTTTAATCCATAGAACAACTACTAATGTTACATATTTTACATTGGTATGAATTTTGGTTTATTGATACAAATTTAAAGTTAATTTTGTTATACTACATGTATATTTTTACTCTTGTTTAGGATATTATGTTTATGCAGCTCATTTAAAATATAATGTGCTGTGGGATATCCTGTATGCTGTAAAAATATGTTGCTATGATTGACTGATAAATAAAATGCTGATTGGCCAGTAGCCAGGCAGGAAGTATAGGTGGGACTAGCAGAGAGGAGAATGGGGGGAACAGGAAGGCGGAGAGGAGAGATGCCAGCCTGCCATCCAGGGAGCAGCATGTAAAGGCAGCAGGTAAAGCCACAGATTGCGGCAACATACAGATTAACAGAAATGGGCTGAGTATAAGTGTAAGAGCTAGACAATGGTAGGCCTGAGCTAATGGCCAAGCAGTTTAAATAATATAAGCATCTGTGTGTTTATTTTATAAATGGGCTACGGGACTGCTGGGGATTGGGGGGACCCAGAGAGAAACTCTCTACCTACAATAATGTATAATTAAGAAGCACAGATTACCTCTCTGTTCTTGATCCAGTTGGGATCTCCCGTTCCCCCAAGTTCTTTTTCCCTCACCCCTCGCCCCTCATTACCCCCACTCACGCCTAGACTGTTCATGTAGATCTCATCCATTTCTCTGTCATTGGGCGATCCCCGTGTCTTTCTTGGGGTCCTGTTTTCCAGGTAGCCTCCCTGGTGTTGTGAGTAGCCGTCCAGTCATCCTTGTTCCACAACTAGTATTCTCCTATGAGTGGGTACATATCACGTTTGTCTTTCTGAGTCTGGGTTACCTCACTCAGGAGGATTTTTTTTCTAGATCCATCCATTTGCCTGCAAACCTCATGATGTCATTGTTTTTCTCTGCTGAGTAGTATTCCATTGTGTATATGTACCACAGTTTATTTATCCATTCTTTGGTTGAAGGGCATCTAGGTTGTTTCCAGGTTCTGGGAATGTTCATGGTAAATGAAGACCACATGAGAATAGGAAGAAGCAAAGTGCTAGAGAGGCCCACAGAAATCCACAAAGATGCCCCCACAATAGACTGCTGGCAATAGTCGAGAAATAGCCCGAACTGACCTACCCTGGTGATAGGATGGCCAAACACCCTAATTGTTGTGCTAGAAACCCCATCCAGTGACTGAGGGGACTGGATGCAGATATCCAAGGTCAGGCCCCGGGTGGAGCTCCGGGAGTCCAATCGGCGAGAAGGAGGAAGGTTTATGTGAGCAAGAGTTGTTGGGACCAGGGATGGATGGAATACAGGGACGAGTGGCCAAACGAATGGAAACACATGAACTGTGAACCAATGGCTGAGGGGCCCCCAACTGGATCAGGCCCTCTGAATGGGTGAGACAGTTGATTGGCTTGATCTGTCTGGGAGGCATCCAGGCAGTTGGACCGGGTCCTGTGCTCAGTGCCTGAATTGGCTGTATTTGAAACCTGGGGCTTAGCAGAGACACTTGGCTCAGCCTAGGAGGAGGGGACTGGCCCTGCCTGGACTGAGTCCACCAGGTTGATCTCAATCCTCGGGGGAGTCTTTGCCCTGGAGGAGATGGAAATGGGGGGTGGGCCGGGGGGGGGGGAGGGGGGCGGGGCGGGAGGGGGGAGAACGGGGGAATCTATGGCTGATATGTAAAGTTGAATTATATTGTAAAATAAAATAAAATAAATTCAAAAAAAGCACAGATTAATAGTTAGTGATCTATAATAGTCAAACTTATAGTCATGTTAGGTTTTCTAGGTCTACAGAAATATATTTCAGATAGATAGATAATCTTCAAACACTTCAAAGAACTACAGAATATGGCATTTAAAATATTTTAATAACTTAGACTTTTCTGGACAGTGAGACACTTCTGCTCCTGGTAGCACCAATTATTTCAAAGAGGATGATGGATATCGAAGAAACTCCTTATGGAGTTTGCTTTCAATATGGCAAGGCTAGCCATTTGGGCAAGAAACTGCTTTTGCCTGGACTGCTTGGCAGTATGTTGTGTAAACTGGACATGCAGGACCCATAGGAAAGTAACCACTGAACTTTGCAAAAACAAGGCAGAATGGTCCTTCAGGGTTCCTGCTTCACAGAAGAAACTGCCAGACATTCTGCAGGACACAGAGGAAAGCAACTGATGAACTTTGCCAATATAGGTAGGACAGTCCTTTAGATTTCCTGCTTCATTGAAAAGTCTGCCAGATACTCTAGGCCTGTAGGCTGAAGACGGATGCCCCAACATTATAGAACTTTGGGTGACTGTCTAGGCAGCCAGATGTCTCTGTCATTTCTAGAGTTTTGGAAGTTGCTTGCAATGCACTTCCTGTTTACTCAGGTAATATTATTTCCTTCTGGGGTCTTTGATGGATTTGAATACCTGATAGTTATAATTATAGTTTTCCTTAGTTATGATAAAAGATAAATTAGATATAAAAGTTTAGATTCACCAAGATAATATAGATAATTGAATGTTTTCTCTAATTTTGTCAAATACAAATAGACTAAATATTGTAACTGTAATTCTTGCTTGATAATTGTTTTGTTACATATCATTTTACTATGTTAAGGTTAAAAACCTTCATTTAATTAGATTAAAAGGGAGAAATGCTGTGGATTATGATCATTGTTAATAATAAAGCTGATTGGCCGATAGCAGGGCAGGGATATTGAACATGAGAGCCAGACTAGGAGAATTCTGGGAAGAGGAAGGGCAGAGTCAGAGTAGCCAGCCAGATGCAGAGGAAGCAAGATGAGAATGTCATGCTGAGAAAAGGTACCAGCCATGTGGCTAAACATACATAAAAATTATGGGTTAATCTAAGTGTAAGATCTAGTTAGTAATAAGCCTGAGCAATAGCACACAGTCATTCTAGAGCCAGGGACACCCAGACTCACTGAAGGATGGAAGGTAGGGTGAGGAGAAAGAGGAGCACAGGGAGGTAGAGAAGTGGTCCGTGTGTGCATGAGCTGTTGTGTGCTCAGTTCCATTGGTTGCCCTGCCTACCCAGGAGAGACTCCAGCGAGGGAGGCAACCCAGCTCTCTGTTTCTCTTCTACCTTATTCCCCACCAATACCAGTTTATATAGGAGAAAGGTGAAATGGGCATTTGTAGACTGAGTCCAGCAACTGGGAATTCATTTGTTCAGGTTGGGGCCTGGTTCAGTCTGTTTCTCATCAGGGTTTATTGAGTACTAAGTGAGAGCTCTTCACGGAATAGATGTCAGGAAGGCCCCCAAGGGCCTGTTTATGCCTAAGACTTTGGTGCTATGACATCAGTCTGTCTCATCAAGATGGCAGATTGGATTATAAATCTAACTTCAGGCTAATAGGCTGGCCATACTAAACATTAATTAAACATTTAACATTCATTATCATCTTGCTTGCCACATACATTTTAAAAGGGCACTGTGGGCTGATTTTGATAGGTTGGGAATCTTAACAAAATAAATCCAGGGAAGCCTGGACTCCTGACCTCTTTCTTCTGAGTAGAATCTTCAGTGGTCAAGAGAGCATTTGTTGATAGTTTTCTGCCCCTGCAGTGGCTGTCAATTGTTTATTTATGTATCTGTTTATTCATGAATCTAACACGCTTACATTTAATATCTACTAGCTCCACCCACTCCTCCATTATTAAAGGTATCTTGATAAACAAGGGGTTTGCCCCATTCAGCAGTAGATGAACACTAAGCAAGGAAACAGATCAGCAGGGTGGCCTAGGAAGAAAGGGAAGCAAGATGCAAGGGTTTACAAGCTGGGAAGTTTTAAAGCCTGGATAGTCAAGGAAGAGTTGGCTGCTATACAGAGATTTCAGGGAATGTCTGGGAGATGAGCAGAGCATACACAAAAGACCTGGGGTAGAATAATGGCATGCCCCTGTGGCTGGGCCTCCATGCAAGTGAGCTGTTTCTGAGAGACAAGAGTCAAGATGGAGAGGCTGCTGGGGTATGCACCCTGCTCTGCAAGGCTTCCTGCACAGGCCCCATGTGCTTATTTGGTGCACATGTGGCAAAGACCCAAACCCAGAAGGGTTCTCAGTGCCCAAACCAAAAACCGAAGGCCATCGTGTTACAATGTGATGAGTATCAACCTCCCCAGTAGCAGAGGAATAAGGAGTCTGCTCTGCTCCTATGGGGTCCTGTTTGTCTATGTGGCCAGCTTTGAGTAGAGGACACATGCCTTAGTCCATTTGTGTTCAACACGACAGCAGAATTTAAGACCCTGCAAGTCCAAAATTGAGGGGTGCACGTCTGATGGTGACTTTCCCTGCTGTAGTATTTTGCATCACCATCCTGCAGGGAGGAGGAAGAACAGAGCCTGGGATGCTCAGCGGGCTTCTTCCTCTAGGCTCTGTCTCGGAGGCCTCAAAGGCCACAGAAAGAACATTCAGCAGGTGGGAGGGGGGGTAACTCATCAGATTTGCCTTTCAGAAGTCCCTCTCTGGTGAGATCAGAACTGATGTGGTGGCAAGGGTGGAGGTTCATGCTTTTAATCCCTGAAGCAGGGGCAGAGGCAGGTGGCTCTCTGTGAGTTCCAGGACAGCCTCATCTACAAAGGGCATTCCAGGCTAGCCAGGGCTGCATAAGTGGGACTCTGGTTTTAACCATAAATTAAAACGTAATTTATTAGCTAACTAATTAATTTAAAAAAATCTGTAACCCCAGCAGTTCAGCCACTGAGTGGGAGGAGGAGGAATTCAAGGCCTTCCTTCGCCCAGTAGTTTGAGACCAGCTAAGCTACAGGACACACTGTCTCAAAAGAAGATGAAATAGCAGCAGTGGAACCCTCAAGAGAATCGCAAAAGTGTGGGTGTCAAGGAATTACATGGTCATCCTAGCCGAGGGGAGCAGGGGCCATAGAGCTGGTAGTCGGTGAAGGTAGCTTCCTGATCTCAGGGCCCTTCACAAGTGCTCTGAGACATTTTCTCTCCAGCCTCCTTCTCCCAGTGCAAAGGGTAGCCTGGCCTGCATTTATCTTTCCAAAGAGACCATTCTGCAAACTGCAGCTCCCTGAGACCTCAGCTGCCCACACTCCCAGGCATACTATGTTTTCTGGGTCACAGCAGACACCCCTGGTGAGCTGTTAACTGGGCTCGTAGTGTATTTTGCTTCCTGAGACTTTGGTTAGATACCAGGATCCTTGTAGATTTGGGCTCAGGAATGATTTTCCCAGTCCCACTGGGTTGGAGGTCAGAGGTTTGAGGAAAATGGCCCCAGGTGGGTAACTTTTTCTAGTCTCTGGGCATCTGCTCTGAAGGGCATATCCCTCTGTAGAAATTCATAAAGCACGGGTTACCTTTCATTTCCAATTAGCTCTGAATTTTCTATAAAGATATAATCCTTTATTAAGTTAATGAGGCATAATAATTATTAATTGCTAATTATTCATAGTCACTTAGCCCATTTAGAAGAAATGATGCCATTTAGAGAAAGATTTAAAGATAAGCAACTATCAAAGGACTTTTGTCCAGTCTCCAGCCACTCTGTTCTTCAGCGAGAAGACAAGTTTCTCACCCAGAAGATAGGATCACACTCTTCATTCTGTGCTGGGAGTCAGCACACTGTCATGTATCCTTGCCCAGCCTCCTTAGCCGCTCCGAGTGTTGTTTCCCAACGTGAAAGCAGGATCTGCTGGGGGTGGGGCATGAGAGGATGGGAGTTGAAAGCCCAACATGGCAGATGGTGAGTCAGGGGTGGAAGGAATCTGTTAGAAAAGGCTTCCTGATCTGACTCCAAATGCACATCGAGTTTCTAATTAAGTACGTGGTGCGTGTGTGAGTGTGTGTGTGTGTGTGTGTGTGTGTAAATGTTTTCATATGTATGTGTTTGTCTGTTTTCTGTGCCTATCGCTGAGCACCACACTGTGTAATTTATAGAGAACAGAAGCTTGCCAGGTCCACAGTTCAAGATGCCAGCGAACCATGAAGACTAACATTGATTTGGTGTCTGGTGAGGGCCTTTCTGGGTCATAATGGACGCAGAGAGTATCATGTGACTAGAGAGTGCAAATGTGCCAGGAAACCTATGCTTTGTAACAGCCACTCCTGCCACACCGCCTACCCGACAGGAGATTAACCACTCAAGACAACAAGGCTTCTTGGCCCAGTCACTTCCTAAAAGGTTCTGATTCTCAAGTCCATCAACATGTGGCTTTAGGGATTAAGTTTCCAAGACAGGAAATTAAGGGGGCATATGCAAACCATAGCAGCATCTATGTGTGCATGTGCATGCATGTGTGTATTTGTATTTGTGCATGTTTGAATGTGTATGCATATGTGTGCACATGTGGGACTATATGTGTGTGTATATATATATATATATACATATATATATACATGCATGTGAGCATGTATGTAGGAATGCACACACACACACATATATATGTGTGTAGGCACATGCCTGTGTATGCATGATTTTGCATGTATGTGATATATGCAAATGGATTTAGGCATATATGTGTGCATGTGCATGTGTATGAATGTGTGTTTGTGTGTATGTATGTGTACAAATGTATATGTGTATATCATATATATGTCTGTGTGTATGTGTATGCATGGGAATGTACATATGTAGAATTATGTATGCACATATATGTATGTATATATATGCATGTATTTGTGTGTATATGTGTCTTAGTTAGCTTTCTACTGCTGAAATAAAACACCATGACCAAAAGCAACTTGGGGAAATAAGGGTTTATTTCGGCTTACATATCCTGGGTCACAGTGTCTGGAGGGGAAACCAAGGCAGGAATCTGGCAGCAGGAACTGAAGCAGAGGCTGTGAACAAATGTGGCTGACAGTCCTGTTCTCCATGGAGAGGCCAGGACACCTGTTGGGGTGGCTCCACCCTCGGGGGGCGGGGCGGGGGGTCCTTATCACATCAGTCATGATGGGGAAGATGCCCGCAGGCCAATCATCTGGAGCCATGTTTTCCTCTTCTCGGAGGAGAGACTGTGAGGGCCAGAGGAGCAGGGGGTTTGCTGTACAACTCTGTCCCCCAGGAATCTCAGAAGCTGCATCCACCAACATGGCTGCCTGAACATGAGCTAGGCAAGGACAACAGCAGACATGCCAGAGTGGACGGGGAAAGACCATGACCTCGGCCCCACACAAAGGACTGCAAATAACTAAGGAACGCTGAGAATGGGAGAAATGATCTTCAACAGGGAAGAGCACATCAACTGGTCATTCAACACCAAATGGCTAGGCCTGAAAACATACAGAAAAGTAACATTTTACGCGGTTACATTTAGGATATATATGTATAAAATTATATATATGCAAATGTAGCAACAATTAATGAAAGAAGGGGCCCTGAATTTGACAGAGAGCAAGGAGGGGTGTAGGAGAGGGGAGAAGAAAATCGTGTTTATATTCTAATTTCAAAAATTAGAGAAATAACAAAACATAGATACAAAACTAACGCAAACAAAGAGGGAAGGTTCTCTTATTAGGTATGTCTAGCTTTGTGTCAAGTTGGCAAAAACCAGCCAACATAATATGTATGTGTGTGCCTGTATATGTGTGTGAGTATGTATATGTTCATGTGTATGCATGTATACATACACATACATGTATGTATGTGTACATGAGTATGCATGTATATAGATGTGCATATGTATAAACGTGTATGTAGTGAGTAATTGAATTCGTCTTTGTGCATATGTATATGTGCGTGTGTGTATATCTACACATGTATATGCATATTAATATACATATGAGTATATACAAGTGTGTTGTATGCGTGTAATGTGTACATGCACATATATGTATATTTGTGAATGTGTGTATGCATGTATGTATGTGTGTATGCATGTGTATATGTTTATGTATGTATATGTGTACATGTGTATTATGTATGTGTGCATGCATATGTATGCATATATATGTACAGCCATATGTATCCATGAGTATTCCTGTATATTGTTTATGTATGTGTTTATGTTGTATACATGTGCATATGTGTATGTGTGTATTATACTTGCATATGTATATGTTTGTATACATATATGTGTGTATGTTATATATTTATGCATATGTGTATGTGTGTATGCATGTTTATTTTTCTACTGTCTATTGTACATTTATATGTGTGCATGTGTTTGTGTGTATGCATGCATATATGTTTATGCTGTGTATGCACACATATGTATGTCTGCATATGTGTGTGTTTGTGTATGTGTGTGTACTTCTATATCTTTGCTTCTTGTCTTTAAACTTCTCACTGAAGTTCATGGACACTGATACAGATCTCTCTGATTGGGCTCCAAGGCCTGCAGAACTATTTTAAATACACAAACCTGTTGGAGGCAGCTCTCTCATGGTTAACAGTCATGCCAGGGCCTCTGTTCAGTGGCCCGTGTCCTTCATCTAAGAATATGGGGGACAATGATTTGGTGTTGTGCCTTCTTCCTGTTCTGTGTTTGGTGATGACACAGAGTGGGAAGAGTGTTATCTTCATGATGGCTAAAGGTGAAAGCAAGCGAGGCCCAATGGCCAGCAGGGTGACCTGCCAAGAGCCACCTGACCTCAGGACATTCCAATCTCCTTGCTGGCAAACTCTTCCAGGCCAGGCTGCTCTCCAATTCCGAGCCCATGTTCACTGTTAGCTTTCATTTGAGTATATGACCTTGACTGTAGGTCATTCTGGATGCCACTCCAACCTTCAATCCTTTGTTGGAACCCTAGTTACAGACTCAGAGACACTGGTGGAATGCCCTCTCTTCCCTGAGTCAGAACTGCTTTGAGTGGGATGGAAACAACGTGACAGTGTGGCTGGCTTCAGAACTAACAGATTCCACACTGACATCCGTGGGGTGTGAAGAGTAGGGCTGTGTGGAGCCAAACAGGCTTACATCAGTGGCCCAGGCTCCCAGTAGAGGCCAGGCAGCAGCTGCAACAGACGATCTCTCACCCGAGGCTGGTGAGGGCATGGATATCATTTGCTAATACTACTGGTGATGCAGAGCATTCTAGGTGCCAGATGTGGTTCTCAACTCTTTCATTCATCACTTGACGTGCCCTGAAATGATTGTCATTCTCTTTACTGAGAGGACATCAAAGACCATCAAGGTTCATGGTATTCCCCAGCTACATGGCCAGTGAGTATGAACCCAAAATGAGCCCTTACTATCAGAACTCTGCTGTCCCCTTTATTGGTGCCCAAGGAGGGGTTAGGGGCCATGAATGAAGGGCCATAGGAAGAGATGGTGGAAAGGAGCGTGAGAATCTAAGTCTATAGAGCTTTCGTGGCTAATGTATTATATTTACTCACTTCTCCCAAAGGGGATGCTAATTTTACCATGTAAGACGGCAGCAATTGTCACCGGGTCAGCATAGTAGATGAATGCCATGGTAACTACTATGGAATCAGAAATTAGATTGCTAACCAGATGGCCTTAAGATAAGACAGTGATCCTAAGTCCTGGGTGGATATGATGTCGCTGCCAGGTGTCCTTCAGTGTGGCAGTCAA
This sequence comes from Peromyscus attwateri, assembly GCA_902168425.1. Lineage (NCBI taxonomy): Eukaryota > Metazoa > Chordata > Mammalia > Rodentia > Cricetidae > Peromyscus > Peromyscus attwateri. The sequence continues at coordinate 18,699 of CABHPP010134309.1, forward strand.
GCCAAGAGCCTGAACAAGAGAGATAGATAACATTCTGAGACTCAACCCTTCATCACTGGTTTTGAAGGTGGAAGAAGATCATGAACCATGGCACTTTGTAGGTTCTAGAAGCTGGAAGAGAAAAGAAAATGATACTCTAGTTTCCAGAGTCTCCAGACCAGATGCCCAAAGTCATCCCCAAGTCTAGTGACTTCTACTTCAGATGTCTGGCATCCAGAGCTCTAAGAAGCAAATAAAACCTTTTCTCCTACTAAGTCTGTGATTTTGTGTTACACGATATGGAGGAGCTGATACAGCAGAACAACTCTCATTTAGAGCCATACACAGGTCAGCCTGGGTAGAACTTACTCTTGCAGGCTTCATCTGTGGGAAGTTGTAGGATAGAGGAGTACATCACCAACCCCACAAAGAAGCAACCACGCAAGCCTGAGGTGAGCATCATTTTACACCTGACAGGGGAGGGTGTGTCTCTACACAGTTTCCTCTTGACGGCCTTGGTTTGAAGTTTGCTCTTCCTTGTAGTTTATTAATAGTAGCCTCTTCCACTCTCAAAAAGGTTCAAGCCTTTGATGATGGCCTAATCTTGAACCCAAAGTATGTGTCTTTAACCAGGACAACACTCTGTGGTCTTCCTTTGCTGGTATGTGGAAAACACAAAAACCTAATACAATGAATGAACCTTATATTAGCTTTTATTGGGAAAGCCATCACCCACATTTCTCTGTTTATATTGTTACACATAAGCACACATATTTTAAATTGAGTATTGGATAGAATTAGAATTTTGTGAGGTGTGGTATAAACATCATATTTAGGCATGAAATGTTCATTTACAAACAGCATACATTGAAGTATTAAGTTCAAATGGCATGGCGTCTGGGTTTGCTTTAAAATGACTTGGTGAAAATATGGTATAGATAAAATAAATATAAATATGGGGCATGATGATAGCTGCTGAGGAGCATTCCATATGGGGCTGGCAAACTATCTGCCTGTACATATTTGAACTTTCCATAGTAGGAATGTAGAAAGCAGTGTCCTCTTTACAGCTCTGGTTATTTAGGGAAGATCTAGCCACTGAGTGTCTTACTGCTTTTCTTGTCTCTTTGGTCTGTCCTCAGGTGACTGGCTGGAGGGAATATTGGGACATGAAGGAGATGCCTACAGAGGTCTTTAAATAGGTCTTCAAGAACCAGAGAGTTATTCTTTGGGGAACAGGATTGAGAAGGTGGGAACTCAATAATTAGCACTTTAATTCCTATTTCTGATACCTCTTATGGGACCTCTTGTGGATGGGGAGTATAGCTCTGATTTGGGGTAAAATTCAAGGATCCCCCACCTTCACAGTGATGGAGGAATATCATTAAAGGGCAATTATGAGTTATGGACTAGTGGGATTTATTGAACAGATACTGTGTAGAATAAGGGACATGAGTATTAGATCATAAAGTCTTGTTCTGAAATTCATAGCTGTGCAGTCTCATCCCTTCTGAACTTTCTTATCGGATGTTGGAAATCTGACCCTTATTTCTCAGGATCATTGGCAGGACTGCCGTATTTTAAGCATCTGACACATAGTAGGGTTGATGCATACACATAGTAGGGTTGGTACATGCCTAATATTCTTCCCTGCTGGATTTGCTGGCATTGCAGACTTGGGACTCATGCTGTGTGCTTAAAGATGCATTGCCCCTGATTTCTAAACCCTGTGGAAGATGGGGAGAAGAAAGATTGTAGGGGTCAGAGTAAATGAGGACACCAGAAGAATACAGCCCTCTGAACCAGCTAAGCAGGGCTCACATGGGCTCTCAGAGACCGGAAAGGCAAGCATGGGGCCTGCATGGGTCTACACTAGGTCCTTTACATATATGTTATGGCTGTTAGCTTGATATTTCTGTGGGACTCCTAACGGTGGGAGCGGGTGTGTCTCTGACTCTTTTGCCTGCTCTTGGGACTCTTTGGGTTGCTTTGACCAGACTCGATGAGGGCTTTTGCCTCGTCTTACTGTATCTCGTTTTGTCATCTTCAGTTGTTGTCTCTTGGATAACAACATTTCCCTTCTTTGTGAAGAGAAACAGAAAGGGAGTGGATCTGGAGGAGGAAAAAGGCAGGGGGGAGCTGGGAGGAGCGGAGGAAGGGGAAATGTGGTTGGGATGTGTTGTATGAGCGAAGACTCTATTTTCAATAAAAAAGAATGTGTACTCATTATTTAAGAACCCAGTAATGTGCACTCATTGTAGACGAGAAAAAAGACCGCAGACATATGTCAAAGGAAAATAAATCCCTTCCACAGAGTCTCCGAAGACCTCCACAGCAGGCATTGCATATCCTGTTCACTTTCAGTCTTCTCCCACTTCTCAGTGAAAATAATTGAGGTCATTTGAGGTGTAGATTTTTCCATCTGATTTTTTTCAACATGTTATATGAGTTTTTCCTCCCTGGGGATTTTTTTTTCAATGTTTAACAATAAAAGCATACCGGAGTCTAGAGTTAGATGAACTGACTTAGGAGAATTCGTAGCTCTGCCATGGCTTAGATATTTGACTGGATGAATTTTGAATCTTTTTTCCCTGGGTTATTGTGGGAATTAAGTAGCCCAGAGCCACTCCCGGACAGAGTTCCTGCAGTGGCATTTAGAGCGGGTTGCTGATGTTGGTGCTGGTTACACTGCTGTGCCATTAGAGATCCATCATCCCCTGGTGTACCTGAAAGAAGAGAGGCACAGAGACTACAGAGCACTGGGGGCTTGTACTGTGTGACCATCTCTCTCCTGTGTGATTCTTGGCTCTTTTGGAGAGTGAGAACTCAGAGAGACTTGAGTCCAAGATCGGCCCCAGCTTGTGTAAACTGAAGGAAATGACATGACCTTGGATATATTAGCATCTCCTGGCTCAGCCAGAAACTGGGGTTCTTTCTGTGTCCCCCATCAGCCCTTGGTGTGTCTGGGAACTACTGCTTTGCTGCTCAGTGTTGAGGACACGGTGTTTAAATACCAGGGTTAAGCTGGCCACCGTGTAGCACTTCCCCAGGGCCCTGCCATTGCTCTTATCCACAGTTTGTCCTGGGGCAATCAGTCCCTCAAGAGAGTTTATTATGTTCTGCTCTGGCATTTAGTTCCACATATATCATGATGTGAAAAACACTAGGCAGATCTAAGCAAGCTTGGTGTGTTGGAGGCTGCATGCTGGACACTCCTGGGAATTACTAGATCTCCCAGAGAATCTGCAGACAATGTGAGCATCTTGATTTTCTTTCGTTTTTCTCATGTTCACGAATACCATCAGCCTTTCATCTTCTGAGACACTGGTAGTGTGATGCAAGTCAAGGCTGTAGATGTATAATAAAACATGGGTGCACATTACAGTTTTGGTTCCTAGTAGCTGTGGGTCATGGAGTGAGTTGTTTCTCATCTCTGGACCTTCACTTTCTCATTAAGGCCATGGGGGCAGGAGAAACCCTCTGACTTCTATCAGGCTATAATTTTACAACCTAATTTCTAAGCTAGGCATAGAGCTTTGAGGTTGGGGCAGCACAATGTCGGAGACCAGTTTCATCAGCTAGGAAGCTTTGGATCACAGAGAACAGAAACATTTACGCAGACTGGTCCAGAAGCACAGAATAGCTTGGTGGGATGGCACTTAGGACTGTGTAGACAACAATTCAAGCAAGTCTTCAAAGTCCCAGGTTCCTCTGAGTGTCATCAGGCGGCACCAAGGCTGGCTGTCTCCTCACATTGCTGGAGATGCTTTCGACTTTCCAAATGATACAGTAGATGTGAAAACATCCGCTCGAAGAACAATACTATTTCTTCTGATGGAGTTTCCCTGGGAGAGAGAAATGTGGCCCAGGCCACCCAGTTACCCTCCTTATATGCCCAAGTTTGATCACATGCCATAGCTCCACAAGACAGTCACTTTGAGAGGCAGAGTCACCTTGTTGCAAACAGATTCATCTAAGGAATCTGCACTGAGCTTACTAGGGGATGGAGTATGTCCAAAGGGGGGCCTGGAACAAAATTAGACTCTACTTAAGCAGAGGGAGGAATATTGTGGGAAGCGGGCAGGGAACACCAGTCATTTCTTATTGACTATAATGCTCTTCTCAAATGATTAACAAATAATAAAAAATACTAGTTAGTAAACATTAAATATTTAATATGTAGCACATTCATGTGTTGAGACCTGGACAACTGATTTATTCTTTGTTTACTCTTTGTTCATAGTTTTGTTGTGGCATGTGTGTGTGTGTGTGTGTGTGTGTGTGTGTGCATGCGCGCACACTCACATGAGTGCTAGAAGATGTGTATGCATGTGTATGTATAGGCTACATGTCAGTCTGTTTGGGTTGTTGTGTTTGTTTGTTTGTTTTTGAAAGCGAGTCTTTGACTGGAACCTGAGACTGGCTGAATCCATCAGGCTGACTGCCAGCAAGCTCCAGGACCTGCTATCTCTGATCTCCAGAGCTGGGATTACAAGTGTGTGCCACCATGCCCAGCTTTTTACGAGGGTACTGGGGATTGAAATCAGGTCTGAACACATGGGCAGCAGACACTGGGATTACAGTGTGTGCACCACTGTATCCAGTTCTCATTCCTTAATCTTCACTGTGGCCTGGAAGCCGACGCTTATACCAGGCTGGCTTCACAGACAAGGAATGGGGGACGCTGGAGATCACAAGCAAAGTGTCCTGACTCAAACACAGTATGCCTGAATGATTTCAAAGCCTGGGGTTTTTATTACTTTGTCATTCAGGTTTGGGGGAGAAAAGGAAAAGGCACAAACACCCACAAAACACCAGACATGCTTCATGCACCCAGCTTCATTAGTCTAATACCCAAAACAAGCCAGCTCGTTGTCTCTGGTTCTTCCTACTTCACATTTTGTGAAGTAATATGTGCTGACTAGTCTTACATCAACTTGACAAACAAGCTAGAGTTATCTGAAAGAAGGGAATCTCAATTGAGAAAATGCCTCATAAGATCTAGCTGTAAGGCATTTCCTTCCTTCCTTCCTTCCTTCCTTCCTTCCTTCCTTCCTTCCTTCCTTCCTTCCTCTCTTTCTTTCTTTCTCTCCTTTCTTTCCTTCCTTCCTTCCTTTTTTCTTTCTTCTTCTTCTTTTTTTTTTTTTTTTTCCAAAAAAGGGTTTCTCTGTGTAACACTCCTGGCTGTCCTGGAACTCACTTTGTAGTCCAGACTGGCCTTGAACTCACAGAGATCCACCTGCCTCTGACTCCAGAGTGCTGGGATTAAAGACATGTGTCATGCTACCACTTCAGGGAGACATTTTCCTAATTAGTGATTGATGGGGGAGAGCCCAGCTCATTGTGAGTGGTGCCATCCCTGGGCTCATGGGCCTGGGTTCTATAAGAAAGCAGAGTGAGCAAGCCACGGGAAGCAGGACAGGAAGCAGCATGCCCACCGCCCACCCCCAGTCACCACCAGGACCTCTGCAACAGCTCCTGCCTCCAGAACCCAAACAGGGTAGGGGTCCTGTCCTGACTTCCCTCAATGAATAACAGCAATGTGGAAGTGTAAGTCAAATAAACCCTCTCCTCTCCAACTTGCTTTTTGGTCACAGTGATTCATCACAGCAGTAGAAACCCCTAACTAAGACAAATTGGTACCAGGAGTGGGGTGTTGTTGTGACAGACCTGACTATATTGTTTTTGGGAGGACTGTGGAAAGACTTTGGAACTTTGGACCAGAAAAGCCACTGATTGTCAAGAGCTCAGTGGTCTGTTCTCTAGGAGATTGTAAGATAAGAATGTTGAGAGAAGTGCCGATGATGGAGGTTTGAACTGTGACTTTTCAGGGGGAAGCAAAAATTCTACTGGCCTTTGTGTGAACAATCTATAGTTTTGGTTAGCTGGGACTGAAGAATCAGCTGTGATTAATAAGATACCAGAACTACTAAAGTGAAACCTTTGTTTTCCTGGGATACTCAATCCTGGTTAGCTGGAGCTATGAATTTAGTGGTCATTAAGAAGAGACCTGCATCACTGAAGTGAAATCTGAGTAGTACTTCCTTAGAGTCAGTACACAGAAGTTTGGTTCCAGTGGTGACCAAGGTTGTACTTCATGCTGACAGCTGAACTTGGTAGTGTAAGAATCACCCAGGTAGTACTGGTTTTGAAGGCATGAAGGGGTCGTGGAGAGAAGCTGAGGCTTGGCACTGTGAGAGGCCAGAAGAAGAAATTGATGAAGGTACAGCCAGAGTAGCAGTGGAAACCCCAGAATCAAAGGGGTCATAGAGAAAAATGAGGCTTTGTGTCATGAAGAGAGGCCAGGAGAGGCTATTGGTGAAAGTGGAGCCCAGTTGCAGCAGAAGACCCCAGCATTTTGGAGATGCCAGTATCATGGAACGACCATTGAGAACAGCAGCAGCACTGGAGTGGAGCCTGCCCAATCTTAGAAGACAAGCTGTGTGTGCTGCAGAGGGCAGAGCTGGAGAAGTGACCCAAGCCTTTTGGAGGAGCCCAGGAGATTGTGAGTGGATCTCAGTCATTGGACGTTGAGTTATTTATACTGTTGAGAGTTTGGTTTTGCTTTGTTGAGATTGTGACTGTGTTCTGATCCTTCCCTCTTGAAATGAGAAGCTATTTAATTTAATTTTTACTTTTACAGGAGCTCACAGCTGAAAGACTTTGGATTTTTATAAGAGATTTTGGACTTTTAGAGAGATTGGATATTTTAAAGAGACTGAAATTTTAATGTGTTTGAATTTGTGAAGACTCTGGGACTTTTATCAAAGTGATTTATGTTTTTAATGTGAAATCTTGGGGATGAATAAGAAAGGAAAGGTTGCCAGGCAGTGGTGACATACACCTTTAATCCCAGCACTTGGAAGGCAGAGGCAGGTGGATCTCTGTGAGTTTGAGGCCAGCCTGGTCTACAGAGTGAGTCCCAGGACAGCCAAGACTGTTACACAGAGAAACCCTGCAATGCTGTCTGGAAAAAACAAACAAACAAACAAAGGTTGTGCCTTGATAGTTTTTGTGTCAGGTAGTCCTAGGTGAGCAAGCCACAGGGATCAAGACAGTAAACAGCACCCCTCCATGGCCTCTGCATTAGCTCCTGCCTCCAGGTTCCTGCTCTGTTTAGGTTCCTGTCCTGACAAATACCAACTTTCTTTTTCTTTATGGTGCTTTGTCTCAGCAATAGAAAGCCTAACTAAGACATTAAGTCTCAGAGTGGTGCTTAACCTGCCAAGAATTTCATAACCAGTAGAAAGCACAAATGTAAGTCTGCCTGAAACCATAGTTTCAGGAAGAAAATGCTTTTATCTGTGAGGAACAAGAGTGACTTAACAATAGAGAAATTTATTCTTTTCTTTTACATCTGGAAAAGAAGATACAACTCAGTAGCTCATCAATGACACTCAGGACTCAGTTTTTTCATGTTTCTGCTACATCATGTTTAATCTATTAACCACATCTCCTTTCAGGGCCTTTGAGCTTCCTGGTCTTTTTCAAGACTTGCTCTGAATTGGGAAAAGGAAAGGGGGAAGATCAGTGGATGACTCTAGCATACTTCTCTCTCTCTCTCTCTCTCTCTCTCTCTCTCTCTCTCTCTCTCTCTCTCTTCTCTCTCTCCCCGTCTCTCTCTGGAAGAATAAAGGTCTTTGATGACCACTAGCTGATGTCCCCTTATGGACCATTAATCAAAATAGAATCATATGGTTAAATCCTAGCTGCAAGGGAGTCTAGAAAGGTAAGTGCCTATGTTTTAACTTTCTGCTCTTGGCAGGTTTAGGCAGGACTACCTGATGATCCTTTCCTGTATCCTCCTTTCTTACATGTCAATCATTTTAACTACCTTTCAGTAGTTTCTCTGTGAGAAAATGCAAGTGAGAAGAGAAATAAAGAAGCCTCAGTTTCGCTTTCTGTAAAGAAATGGAATAAAGCCTGTCTGTTATAAGGCTTCCAACTTTTAATCTTGATGCTGAGTTTAGAGACATAAAAGATGTAATTCAGATCCAACCATGCAGTGGGCTTCCTACCTTGAAATGTCAGGGAAGATGAAAAGGAGACACATTAAAGTCTAGTGGCAACCTCTGCACAGTGTGTATTCAAAGGAAATGAAATCAGCATGTCAGAAACATCTGTACACTCGTGTTTACTGCAGAATTATTCATAATAGACAAGATATGGAACCAAGCTGTGTCCACTGGTGGAAGAGCAGATAAAAGAAATGTGGCATGTAAAGGACTCCACCCCAAAGCCAAGGCCCATAGCTCAAAGTTCCAGAGAGTGCAGAAGGAGGGCAGCTGACCCTGACCCCAGATACCTGGTGGTTTCAAAAGGAGACAACAGACTGCAATTTCAAAAACTGCTGTCTAGGAAAACAGCTAACTTACCAGTTCTTCTTTAATGAAGGTCGCTTTTCCTTCCTACTCTTAGCTACAAAACCCCCATCTTGAAGCATGCAGTCTATATCTGCCTGTACTCTGATCACCGTGTAGCTAGGTCTGAGACTCTACCTCCTAGGTTAGGTGAAGCTTTTCAAACTGCTGAGGTCATCTTATTTCCTATCCTCTATTTCTTCCTACAGACTTAATTTTCACAGTATTATACACAATGGGATATTATTAAACTATAAAAAGAATGAAATCTTGTCATTTGCAGTGACAAGGATGGGCCTGGAGGGCATTGAATTACATGAAATAAGCCAGGCACAGAAAGACAAATACCACATGTTCTCATTTATATGTGGAAGCTGGAACACTTAGCTTATGTTAGAAGTAGAGAACAGAATAGTGGTTCCAGAGTCTGGGAAGAGGGTAAAAGAGAGAGGGAGAGAGGATAGTTAATGGGGGATGGGTACAGCTTGGTGGAGACATCACTTCTAATGGTCACAGGAGATCGTCTGTGCTGTGGATACTGTTCCTCACTGCCTCAGACCATGCCTTTCTTCCTTTCCATCTACAATTGCCAAGACTGAAGGGCATTCCAGGCTGTGCTGGCTGTGACTACCAATGGTTGGCCACACTTTCAAAGACTGTTACTTGGAGTCTGTCATATTCTCAGAGTGAAGTAGACGCGAACCAAATCCCATGTCACAATAAAGAGATGTGTGGGCCTAGGAATAAGGAGAGGTCAGCCTGCTGCTGCTGCTGCTGCTGCTGCTGCTGCTGCTGCTGCTGCCCCTGCTCTTGTCAGGTCAGAACCCACTTGTGTTCTTGTATCTGGTTCATTATTGTATTGAAAAACAGCTATTGAGTATAAAGAGGACTATGGTACTGGGGGGGTTAGAGTGATGTCACACAAGATATGCTGATGGCTGAGGATAGAGATGGATGGCTGATGATCATAAGGAAGAAATTTTAGTTTCAATTTGTAGTGATCAAAGCTGTCTAAGGAAGGAATGGGCTAACTCAGGATGTGGTCAACTCCCTGTTGCCGAAGGTATGTATACAAGATGAAGTAGGCTAATTGGCTGTTGTGGGTATTGAAGAGACTGTTTTCAGAGTGTTGAATAGCTGCTGTGCCAGTCTGCATCCCAGAAGCAGATCCCGAGGCGAGGACTCGGATGCTGGCAGTTCACACGCTTGCAGATCCCAGGAACACTGGGAGCAACAGGAAGTGAAACAGGACTAGGAAGAGGACAGATAAGATGTGCCTGTGCCAGAAAACGGCTTACTGCAGTCAACAGGGGGCCAGCTTGGAAACCTTCTGTGACAGTTTCCCTTCATGATCGGGGAAGCAGAGGTGTTCCTCCTAGGGAGCTCTGGGGTGTGAGCATGCAGGCCCATTCCACCTGCTAGGGTGTACGCTGAGCATTCTGGTGTGGCTGCTGGAAGGACCTGAGGGTGATTCCTGCTTATGGAACTGTCTGCAGGGAGCCCTCCAGCAGGCCAGAGGGAGGCTCAACACAGGCCACTGCACTAGGAGCAAAACCCAGATTTTTGATTGAGCCCAGGGTGGGATTCTGCCTACAGGGTGCTTCCCTTAGCAGGGCTGTGTTTTTTTTTAAGGTGAAGTGTGAAGGGCAGTCCTAATTGCCTCATGCCCTAACCCTATTTTTTTGCAAATATTTGGTCTCCATCATTCTGTTATTCTTCTTGCCTGGACAGCGAAGGCAGAAGCATGCAGGCCACTCCCTGGGTTCATCAGTGCCATCTCTTCTCACACCATCTGCCCCAGGAAGGCTGTTCTTCAGGGTCACTCCAGAGGCCCCCAGTGACACCAAGGAGCAGAAGGATGTCTTTGGGGAAGACTAGTCAGATACTCCTGTCGTGATGAACTCTCATGGGTGACTGTCACTTCTCAGCACTGCCATGTATTACTGGTAATAGCTGTAAAGCAGTTCTCAGTTGCTAACATGTTTTACAATAGGGGCCATTTCAAGCCTTTTTATACCACCATGAGAAATAGTCAAGAAAATGGTTCAAGTTTATCCCACGTTTTGGAGACTAACTGAGGCCCAGATGGGTGAGATATTCAGCGGAGTCAGGCTTTGAGTCCAGGTAGCTTGCTTTCTTATGTCCAGATCTCCATTGAGCAGCTGTGGTTTGTGGTTGGGAAGTGGTTGGATTTGGACTGAACGGCAGGGAGTAGCAGTAAGCTGTGGGTAGAAGAAAACTTGGGGCAAGGGGTGGAAGGTAGAGAAAGAGGCAATTTTCATACTGAATCACGTTTTCCACTTTGAAATAGGAGCTGAGAAGCAGAGAGGGAGTGATAGACAGTCTACAACTTAGGCAGGAAGGAGGGAAATTACATGGCTCATATTTAATTATGTAAAATCCCATAATCCCTCAGGGAGCTCAAAGGACATGAGATGGTGACTTCTCTCCTCTCATAACCTCGAGTCACTTTATTAAATGACAAGAGAGACTGATACAGTGAGGAAGAAATAAAGAATCATGTGGCCAAAGGATCAGGAATGAATGTATCATTTTCTCACTCTCCCCCACCCCACTCCTTCCCTTCACTGCCTTAGGCTGTGATTCTGGTCTGAATGTGGAGGGGGGGATACCTGTGAGGTGTCCTGGAGAAATACACCTTGCTTACAAAGGATACTGTGACTTGCTGATTTTATGGCTGATTCAAAGGGAGGGAGGGGAAATGGAGATGCAGGGGGTGAAGGAGAGAGAGGAAGAGAGAGTGACACAGAGACAGAGACAGAGAGGGATAAAAAGAGAGAAGAAGACAGACAGAGACAGAGGGAGACAAAGAGAAGGACACACAGGAAGGAAAATCAAAAGAGGAAAAGAAGGAAGGGAAAGGAAGGAAGTGTGGCACTCCTTAACACCCTCACCAGAGCACCCACAGTACCCACAGTACCCACAGCACCCACAGCACACACAGCACACACAGTGCTCAGTATGTGCCTCAACTTGGACAATGAGATTTAAAAGAGATAATTCAACTAAAATGTGTTCCTTAAGTTGAAGCCTTATCCAAGCTGATGAGATTCTCTATGAAAAGAGAAATTTGGGTACGGAAGGAGACACAAGGGATGCCCACAAGGAGAGAAGTTGGGGAGAAGATGGTCAACTAGAACCTCCTGAAAAACTGAGCCTTCCTGACACCCTGGTCTTGCACTTCCAGGATACATAACTATGAGAAGATACATGTCTGCTTTTGCACACATGTATGTGTGTGTTTATGCATGGGGTGCACGTGTGTGGTTTGTGTGTTGGTTGTGTGAGTGTGTATGTGTAAGCATGTATGTAGTATGTGCTTATGTGTGTGTAGTGTATACATACGTGTGTGGTGCGTGCATATGTGTATGTGTAGTGTATACATGCATGTGCGTGAGATGTGTTGACTTGTGTACACATGGAGGCCAAAGGAAGATGTCAGATGTCCTACTCTATCACTTTCTGTCTTATTTACATGAGACAGGATCTCTAATTGCACTTGGAGCTAGGATGGCAACCAACAACCCCCTGCTACCCCCATCCCTTACTGTCATTGTGCCAGCTTGGAGGTGTGTGCACGGCCATGGTCAACTTTTTATGTGGGTGATGGGTATTTGAACTCAGATCCTCATGCCTGTTCACTAGGCACTCTTACATATTAACCCACCTTTCCAGCCCAGCTTCTGCCTTTGAAGCTGCTTGGTCTGTGGTATGTTGTTAGGGATGCCAAGTCCTGAGAAGTTGGGTGCTAATGTCACAAGTACTCCCAAATGTAAAATGACTTTGGAGCTGTGTTTGAGTTAGAGGCTGGGAGAATTTTGAGGTGCATTCTAGAAAAAGCCTAAACCATGCTGAGATCTTTGGTCAGAAAACTGGATGTCAAAGTTACTTCAGACAAGGTCTGGAGTGCAGATAAAGACCTCAAGTGAGCACAGGAGGGAAGGTTAGATTGCATTAGGTGCTTCTTGAAGGATTTGATATTCAATTTTAGAAACTTTAGAAAGCTGAAGGGGTCGGGCAGACCATGGGGTTCTGCTTTCTCTGTATTGCTTAAGGCAAGGGTGAGAGGAGAGAGAGAGAGAGAGACATGCAGGAAGGGCATGCTAAGCACAAAGAACCCAAATGTGAAGGTCTGGGACATTCTCAGCTGTCCATGTTGCTAAGTATGGAAGACTGCTCTGGATTGAGTAGGATAAGCAGTCACTGAGTCATAGGCTTCATCAAACGCTCTCTGTAGTGACACCACCAGCTTGGACAGAGGGCTCAGAGTGTGCTGAAGTGGAGGAAAGATGCCCCATCTCTGGGATTCTAGTGTATGGAGACCTCAAAGACAGAACTACCTCATCCTCAGTTCTAGAGGGTGAGCATGCCATCTTGATGATCCTGCTTTGTTCCAGTCCTGTGATGGTTAGTCTTAATTGCCGGCTCATTGTGACTTAGAACCACCCAGGAGACACAACGTTTGGGCACATCTGTGAGTACGTTTCCAGAAAGGATTAACTGAGGAGAAAGATCTGCCTGCCAAGGAGGTAACGCCTTCCCATGGGCAGCCCTGATACAGTAGGGTCTGAGGAAAAGGCAGTGTGCTCCTGCCTGCTCGCCTGCCCTCCACTGCCATGAGACAAGACTCTAACTGCTTCAATGTTCCAGTGTTGACTTAACACTAGCAACTCTCTGGAGATCTTCCAGGCCTTAAGTAACACACTGGATGGCAGAGGTACTCAGTGTTACGGATTGAGTAGCTACCAGGTTCTCAGCCTCTCCATCATCTAGTCAGCCACTGTTGGACTCTCCAGCCCCTATGGTATGGACCAATTTACTAACTCCCTCTTCTTAACACATATTCATTCCTTTGGTTCTGTTTCCCCAGAAAGCCCTGCCTAACACAGGACTATGAACTTTCTTTCCAGTTTCTCCCATTTAAAGTCAGGCGTCTCCACTGAGCCTGTGCCATCATTGTGTTTTGAGTCTGTGCCACTTATGTGGTTTTTACTATTCATGGCCAGACAGGAATTCTGCCTCAGGGTGAACCATACCAGGATTCTCATCCACACCTGACTTATATGGTGAGATCTGAGACTGAGAGCTGATGCCACTTTGGATGGGCATTGGTTTGATAGTGAATACACATGTGAGTAGAACATGGGGTCCAATACTGGAACATGTCACCCTGAAATGCATGTGTTGAAGCCCCGACACCTCAGAAGGTGACAGTCTGAGGATCAGGTTCTCATGGAGAGACAATTAAGTTACAATGAGGCTGCTATTATGGGCTTTCATTCAATCTCACAATATCCTTTTATATACAAGATTTGGACGCACAGGGGGCATGTTGTGAGTACACTGACAAAGGGAACATGTGAGGCCTTAAAAAGGAAGTGGCCACCAGCAAATGAGGGAGATGGGCTGTAGCAGTTAGCCCTGCTTCCCTGGCCTTCCAGCCCCCAAACTATGAGGTCGTTACTTCCTCTGGTTGAAACAGCCCGTTGTGTGCTTATGGAAGCCTTGGAAAACTCACACACAGAGGAGAGAACCAGAAAGACAGCTGGGCTTGTGTCTGTAGTAGCAGTGTGATTCCACACTCCCCATGGTCTCGGTTTCCTTAGAAAATGAAGTCAATGGCTCCTTTTTTCTGGGCACTGTGGAAGACCAGTGGTGGATGAGGTGTTTCAAGTTCTTGTTGAACTCCTTTTCAGTTGCGTTGGCTTCAGTATGCGTGGCCTTGTATGTTCTACACGACTATTGTCAATGCTGGGTTCTTTGCAAGAACAACGAATGCTTTAAACTGCTGAGCCATCTTTCCAGCCACCTAATTTTGTTTCTTATTCTTTGCTTTATTGCTGGCACCTCAGGCTTCCAAAACAGTACCTGAACAGAACAAATTCTCTGTGTTTAAATGACACTGACTTGCTAGATGTGAGGTGGATGAGAAGCCATGAGGGGCAATGCTTCTCTCTGCACCAGAGAATCAGCTTACCTCTCCTTCTCTGGCTGCTGCTGGCATCTCCAGGCACAGTACAGGGCTCCGTGATGCCTTTATGCACAGTGCTTTAGGATATTTGTCATCCCTAAGAAGACTATTGAACAGCCAGTGGTGTGGGTAGCTCCTTCAAACCTGCTCCTGGCAGGCTGACACATGCTAGCAGGTATAGTTGGGTTGGCAATGGAATCCTTTTTTTCATTCTGCAAGAAGAAGGAGAGTCTGCTCCAGTGTTCCTGATACCTGGGGAGAAATTTATCCCATTTGCCACACAAAAGATTCAGATTGGACATAGGGAAAGCATTTTGGGCAGAAATGCATTCCATGGTAGGAGCGGTGAGGCTTTTGCTGAGTGCTAAGAGCTGCAGATCATGAAGTGGCCTTGACCCCTGGGTGCTGCTGTAGGGAATGCTGAACTAACCATTCTCTATTGTCTGGTGCCCCTGAGTTAGGAATTCCTCCTGTTCTGGAGAAGCCTTGGAGTAGTGAGATGCACTTTCCAGGAGCTTTCATTCCTTGCAAGTTCTCTACTCTTCCCGGGGATAGTGTGACAGTGGAACAGGAACCAACTCAGGAAGAAAGCACTCCTTACTGAGCTGTCTACTGAGGCACAGTGTCCTGAAATGTGTCTGGGCACCTTGGAGCTGCCCAGGAGCCCCTACAACTGCTATCCATCTCAGGACCCAAGGAGCAGTTGCCAACTCCCCACATGCCCTCTCTATCAGACTCCATTTGACACATGGTTAGAGTCTACAGCAAATGTACAGTATTGGAATAGCAGCCAGCAGCATTTTCTCCCATTTCTGGGGAGCACCAGGCAGGAGCCTGAATGCTTCTAGTCCCAGAAGGATCCAGCAGTTGAGTCCTTTGTTTCTCAGGTTCTTTACATGTTTGGTAGAATTGTGGTATGAACAGCCTAATGACAGCCGTGGTATATGGCAGATGTGGCAGGCATTGTACCAAACCCTTAATGTGCATGATTTCACCCTCACTGCATCTATCATAGCTGCATTTTTGGAGTGCATGAAATTCAAGTCCAGAGAAGTAAAGGGACTTGCCAGGCTCACACAGCCCCTTTATAGAACAGTGCATTCAAAGCTGGAGCCGCTGACCCCAAAGCTTTGCATTACTGGGGAACTGGCAGTGATGTGCTATATATATATATATATATATATATATATATATATATATATATATATATATATATATATATATATTAGTGTTTTGCAATCTTTTCTTCTATTTGTACCCTATCCACATACTTCAATATTATAAGTAGAATGGAGGTCAGTTTAAGAAATGTGACATTTGGAGGCTCACACACCATGGTATCACATGAGCCACAATCAATGTAACTCTGAATGTCTTTGTTGCCTGTTTGAGATGCACGCTGTGTAACATGTGGGGAGAATGTGTCCCATACTCTCTCTGAGTTATAAGCAATTTGACTGTATCAATTAAGCTCGTGTAGTCCATTGTCTGTTAATTGAATTAATTTATTGTTACTTCTGAAGGCAGTGCTGGGATTAAACCTAGGACCTGTGCATGCTACACAAACACCCTACCACTGAGCTACAACTGTAGCCCATTTATTTTTAAATTTCCAGATTAGCACGTTAATTATAAATATCACTGGCATCAAATTTGATATCCCCACACATGTACACAGTGTGCT
Source organism: Peromyscus attwateri (assembly GCA_902168425.1). Lineage (NCBI taxonomy): Eukaryota > Metazoa > Chordata > Mammalia > Rodentia > Cricetidae > Peromyscus > Peromyscus attwateri. Next base: position 34,714 of record CABHPP010134309.1, read on the forward strand.
ATGATCAGCTCCAACCTTCCTCTCCTTTACCCACCCTTCCTAGCCTCTGTAAGTCAGGTGGGATTTATTTCGGTCTTTCCATGTTTGGTCTAGTTGCCTTCTCAGGTGGGCCTGCAGTTCTAACCATTATGTAACAGACAGCAGGATTTCCTTCTTCTTCCTCAACGAGTAACACTCAGTTGTGTATATAAATCACCTGGGCTGACTGCACAGTTCTTACCTGGTGAAGGAGGCAAGCGGCAGATCCAGGGGTTCTCTTCAGTTAGTATGCAGCAACAAATGGGAAGTTGGAAGTCAAGCTGCCTGACTCTGGAGTCCAACCCTTTAACGATGACGTCACACCGCTAGTCATAGGCATGAACTGTTTGAACTGCTTTGGTGCTTTCAAAACCTCCTGCAAGAGAAGCAGCATGTGCGCCATCCTGCTCAGTGGACGTAGGGAAACTGAGGTCTGGGATAGGAGGGGAGAAGCCCGTGATCTCCTGGGCAGGAGGCAGCTGAGCAGTTCTGCAGGGGAGCTGTGGACTCTGGCTCTTGAGAGCACCCTGTGATAAGCAGGTCATCGCTCAGCTGCACAGCCTCCATGCATGGCCTTTGGAGGATTCCTTCCTCCCTGTAGGACTGTGATGTTCACATCCGCAAACACGCTCTGCAAAGTTTTTATCTCATTAGTCAAAGAAAAACTAACTTCTGAACTCAGTATATCTGTGTGATAGACTTCAAGTAAATTGTAGTTTTATTTATAGCTCCCTGTCTTCCAGAAACTTAAGCGGCAATGTGTTATTTGGCTCATAAAAAAATAAAATAAAATAAAATAAGATGACACCTCGGGCAGCACTGTAACTAATTAGGGAGGCTTCGAAACTGCTGTTAATTCCAGACTCTGAAATGCGCACCGGCAGTGCCAGGAGCCAGCCCCATGATCCCGGTGGAGGACAGCCTCATGCAGCTGCGAAGCTCGGATTTCACATTAAGTCAAACAATTATTTTGACGGGTTGAGTGAGCTCCGCAAAGTGCCATTATAATAAAATCCTTCAATTGCCTTGCTGAGGCGCTGGCACCGACAGGGGAGACTGGCTGATGGCAGAGACTCTTGGAAAGCCTGGCAGCCAGCATCCTCCGCACTCGGGTGCTGCCAGACACTTATTCTGGAGGATCTGGTGGAGCATCCAGAGCTTTGGGAGCTGGAGACAAGGCAAGGTGGCTTCAGGAGCGACAGCAGCAACAGAAGGCAGTCAGGCTTGCTTCGATTGTTTTTCTTTTTGTCTGCACGCATTATTTCTATTTTTGTTTAATCTGAAGTAATTTTGAATGTGAAACAAAGTTACAAAGGCAGGATCAGGGGTGAAAACTCCTGGGCAGCTTTGTCCTCATTCCCAATTGTGACTCTTATACCTAACGGGGTGGATTTCCTCCAGGCACTGGGGATACACTGCTAGGAAACACAGACGGGACTCCCCATTGCTTTGGAACAACAGGCAGAGGTGGTCTAGACCCAGACCATGACATGCAGACAGACACATCAGCCGTGTTATCCAGCCTCAAACAACAGTGCTCAACAGGAGGGCAGGCAGCCACTACTTTCCCACAGCTGGGTTCCTGATTCAATGTGGGAATCACCTCTAGGGCTCTGGACTCCAGAGGGCCAGGAAGGAAGAAAGAACTACAGACAGGAGCATCTGAGATTCAACAGAGCTGGCTTTGGTCTGTGCATGCTTTGCATGCCGCCACTCAGCTCAGCTGTGGAGAAAGAGGATGGTTTCTTCCCTTAGGCTTACCTGAGATGGATGCATGCCATTAAGTTTTGTGAAATCTCATGTGCAGTGTCTTGTTCACCACAGAAAATGAACGGGTGGTGGTGCATGCAGCATTTGTTCATCTGGATGATTGCAGTAGCATCCTGACAGAGTGGCTTCTGTGCTGGTCCTCAGGGATCTCTTCACCAGGCCGTAGACAGTACTCTGTATCAGCACCCTGGACAGTGTCCTGCTCTGGCTCCAGCAGCAGGATGTCTTGGAGGGTTTTGCATTTTGCTTCCGCTGGGCTTCTCTTCAGTCCATCTCGAGATCCTCTCAGTGCCTGGGCTGCTCCTGGAGCACACAGTCCACCTCCAGACTCAGCTTTTGCTGTGTGGCCTTCTCTGCCTAGAAATCTGAAGCCCAGCTTGCAGAGTGCCTGCTGAAAAGGTTCTTCCTAGCTTTCTTAATGTCACCGCATCTTCCTTTTTACTTCCAGGCACTTGTCACAACTGGACAGGTTACAGAATCGATTGATTGTCTTTCTCTGCCTTCTGTAGTGGAAGGTCCTTGGTCTACAGAAGTTGTTTAGTGATGTTTCTGGAATGAAACATTTTCCCTCCGCTCCACCTTTTTCTCATTCTCTCCATTTCCCCCAACTTTCTTTCTTTCTTTCTTTCTCATACTTTGCTCCTGATATGCCCAGATGGGACCCATTTAAATGCTGTGGTTTAGATCTCACCTTTCTCCATCAAAGTCTCTTGGTCTTGCCAAGAGGAAGGCCAAGAATAAGATGTAGCCAAGCATTTCCCTCCTTTATCCCCCAAGCCTGGGTATGAACAAGATGGGTGTGTCTTGCCCATAACCTCTGGTTCACCCTCTCCCATGAGCATTTGCAAAGTTATTTTATTCCAAAGAGTAAGCAAACACTCAGACCTGGAGAAACATCCCCATCAGTCACTTGCTTAATCCACTGTTCTCCATTTCTCTTAATGAAGCATAAGGAGTAGAGGGGCTCAGGAGACAGGGGGTGTTGGGAGCTGCCACCTGAGGCAAGGTGTGCCAGTAAGGACAGTGGGTCACACTAACAGAGACAACAGAGGACGGTTTAGCGTTCTTAAGCCAGTTTCATCTCTGTGCACACATCTCACAGGGCACATTCTCAGAGCGAAGCATTTGTCACTGACACAATGCTGTGAACTGGATAGCAGAATGGGCCACGTTATACCAGATCACACATACATCACCTTAGCCTGGTTACTTTACAAGTTTGAAATTCAGATATCTACTAGAAAAATCTGTATCTGACTAGGAGAAGTCAAGCATCAATGGGGAAAAGATGGATTTGGCCTTTTGTATATGAGGGTCCTTGAACCTGCACTGTGCCAGCCTTCATCACTCAGTTCTCTGGTTTAATACCACCTTCCTGGCCTCTGATGCACCTGTAATTTGTGACTCTGCACTAAGAGGCTGGCTAATCAGAGAGACTGTGAAGTGGAAATAAATTTGTCTTATTTTCCAGGGTGTCTGAGCGTAGACACAAAACAGAGGTAGAAGTAAACCTTAGTGCGTCCTGAGAAACTGGAGGATTGAGCTGCCCTAGGAGACCAGGGGCATTGGAAGCTTCCCAACAGAGACCAAGCGCCATCTGCCTTATGAATGGGAGAAGCCAGGTCTGGTGGAACACATCTATTATGCAAGTTACCTGAGAGGTCAAGATGGAAGGATTTTAAGTTCAAAGCCTAGTTGAGCTACAGTGAGTTCAAAGCCAGCCTGGGCATCAAAGTGAGACCCCATGTCAAAAAGAAAGTAAAATAAGAAGGTAGGGATACAGCTCAGTGGTAGGACACTATTCCAGCATGCAGCAGGCCTTTCATATAAATCCTAGTACCTCAATCCTCAATGATAAACACACACACACACACACACACACACACACACACACACACACACACCATGAAATTAGAAGGGGAGCTATTTTGGGTGAAGGGAGAGGAGTAATGGTAGAGACAGGAAGACACAGTGACAAAATCTGAGCAAGGTACAATGATATGTATCTATAGTGATGTCATAGGGAAGCCTCTTATTATACACACTAATAAAATTAATCTATGAAAAGAGTGGGAGAAGGAACATCTGTTACAACAGAGATGTGTGGGGATATATTCTTTTAAGACCAGGGGCATCTGTGGTTGGTATGTAAAATGAACAGAAAATTTCTTTAAAAAAAAGACCTCTTTAATGAGATTCTTAGGTCTAATTCTCTGCCTGGAAGATTGGAAGTTGAAGTGTGGCATGGTCCAGCTGCAAGAGTGTGTGCACACACATACATGTGTGAAGGTGTGCATATGTATCTGTGGTGTGCTTTAGCTCTTTTAATCCTTATGATGGTAACTTGGGCCAAATGCTGTCATTCACACCACTTAACATAGAAAGGAAATGTGGGAAGGCCAGACAACGTGTTCAACCAAACTAGGGAGCTCCCACATCTGAATTCAAGCTTCTGTCCCCTTGGCATCAAAGCACCCACTTCCTGGCTTACTTGGGTGCCTCCCAGCAGGGTCCTCTGGTTAGAATGATTCTTATATCTTCTCATGTCTCCAGCTGCTGCCAGGGGTTTGGGCTGCCCATGCAGCAGCAGCTGTGTAGACATAGAACTGGTCACACCAGGAGCACAGGTGCTGGGGATGTCTTTCTGTATGCTGTGAATGTGTTGCTCTGATTGATTGATAAATAAAATGCTGATTGACCAGTAGCCAGGCAGGAAGTATAGTATAAGCAGGATAAACAGAGAGGAGAATTTTGGGAGGAGGAAGGCTGAGTCAGGAGATGCTGCCAGCCACCACCACCATGAGAAGCAAGATGTAAAGTACTGGTAAGCCATAAGCCACGTGGCAACTTATAGATTAATAAAAATGGGCTAATTTAAGATATAAAAACTAGATAGCAAGAAGCCTGCCACGGCCATACAGTTTATAAGTAATATAAGTCTCTGTGTGTTTACTTGGGTCTAAGTGGCTGTGGGCCCAAGCGGGACTGGAGAAAACTCCAAATACACACAGGAGTATTGGACAAAAGTGAATACTCTCAGACCCAGACCTGGGGTCTCTGACTCAGGAATTGGTACAGAGCCTATGAATGTGCCACTGTAACAAGCTCCTGGGTTATTCTGATGTTTAACAAGAGTGCGAATCTAGGCCCTGCTTTAGCGCAAGGGCCTTCTGGAATTGTTGCATTCATTTGCACATCCCTTATTTCGTTTACTCTGAGAGCTGAACATGAAGCAACAGATGTGTGCCAGAAGCTGCTCTGGGCACCAAGGGATGCCGCAATGAACAAACAGACTTAAGCCAGTAAGCAGCCGTGACTCAAAGAACGCTCGACTTCAGGGTGTTCCTGCTTGCATTCACTCAGATTCTATATTCTCAGGCAGGAAAAAGACTCAAAACATTTTATAAAGAAATGCAAAAGATTAGGAAATTTAAAAGTGGTTGATGAGTGATGGCTGCCAGGTTGGAGTAGGAAGAGGCAGCCAATGGGTACTAGGTTTCTTTATTTCAATTTGTAGTTAGACAGTGGTAAGTATTTCACTTGTGAGTATTCTAGAAGCCACTGAATTGTCCAGTCTGAAAGAGTGAATTGTATCAATAAAAGCAAGTAAATAAAAATCACCGGATAAGAATGAAGAGAAACTGGGTGGTGGTAGCGCACACCTTTAATCCCAGCACTTGAATCTCTGTGAGTTCAAGGTCAGACTTGTTTACAGAGTGAGTTGAAGGCCAGCTAAGGTCACATAGTCAGATCCTACACACACACACACACACACACACACACACACACACACACACACACACACAATTTGTGGAAACCAGATCACTCTTGCCACTAGGGATGCAAATCATAGCCACTCCAAAAAACCATTGCACAGCTCTTTTAAAACCCGAAACTGGACTTACTGCATGAACCAAAAACTGGGCTCCATATGTATACCCCAGAGAACTGAAGGCATATTTCCATCTAGACTCTTGCACACAAATATTAATACATATTCATAATAGCCCTAATTTGGAAATTTCTTATACATCCTTTAGTGGATAAATTATTAAATAACTATGGTACATTTGTTCATAGAACACAGCTCAGGAATTAAAGGAATGAATTGTCACCATACTCCACACTTGGATGAACCACAAGGAAATGATGTTACATTTATAAGTATTTCACAAAGGACAATTCCTATCTGTGTAATCCTCACAAAATAACCTAACTGAAGAAATGCTCCTGAATGAGGTAAGCAGGGTGGCTGTAGAGAGAATGTAGCCTGGTGACAGTGCTGTTGAACATTGTGATCACGGTGGCGGTGAACAAAGATACAGATATGGCCTGGTTGTAAGGAATTACACACCCACACCCCAAATCCAGAAGGGCATTTACAACTGATCAAATCTGAATAAAGCTTGTCTAAGGCTGTGGTTGTGTTGACATGAAGTGCAGCTGTAAAAGTATCAGTACTGTGGGAGACTGGTAAACAGTACAGAGGACTTTCTGGGACATTTCTCTCCAACTCTGTGGAGCTGTAATTATTTTAGTATAAAAAGTTAAAGTTAGTAGGGAAAAAAATTCAGTCGCCAGTCCAATGTATTTAGAATTTTTCTCTCTGGGATTGGAGATGGGGCTCAGTCAGTAGAGTGCTTGCCTAGCATGGGCAAAGCCCTGGGTTCGATCTTGAGCACCAAATAAAGCTGGGAATGGTTGAACTCAGTGTAATTCCAGAACTTGGGAGGTAAGGCAGGGGGGGTTCAAGGTTCCTCTTTTCCTGGGTCAGAGGAGATATAATGGAAACGTGGAACAGTCACCAGTTCCCAGCAATAATGAAGTCATTGACAGTGTCCGTGGAGGCCACATGGGGATGAAAATGTGGCTCCCCTCCCAGGCAAGTAGCATTAGCAGGAATGTAATGGGGTCCTCTGAGATGCTAGTTATGTCCAGAAGTAACAAGGAACCTTTCCCCACTCAATACCAGCACAGATGTGTGGAAGTCCCAAAACTCTGCTCTAGGTGACTGTAACCATAGGGTGTCCTCTGCTTTCTCCTTAGGAGCACTGTCAGAGAAGAACTGGTAGGAACCATAATTTTGACAAGATTCAGAATCTTAACATAATATCCCAAATGGTCAGATGTTAATAAAGTCACTCATCATACCATCAATCAGTGAGAGATCAACTGGAATGAAACACAGGCCTCCCACAGAACCCAGTTCCAAGGGGACACATTCCAGACTTCTTGGACAGAAATGTAGAGGGGAGCCCTACAGAAATGCCTCAGTCAGGGACAGAGACCACAGCAGAAACAAATGAAGCTGCAGAAAAGAACAGATAATCGTTAGCAAAGAAATATAAGATCAGAGAAAACAAGATGACATTTTTATAACAAAATATTATAAAAACCTGAGTAAACTGGCTAAGTAGAGGTATCTGGGAGGTAAGGGTAAGAATCAATGAGCTTAAGCACAAATTATTAACCAACCTGAAATACAGACAGGAAACAGATGGAAAGATGAACAGCGTGTCAGACCATGTGGCCAAAGCTCTCACCACCTGCATCACCACTGTCAGAGGATAACAAAAGGAACCAGGATGAAAATCTATTCTAAGACACAATGGCTGAAAATGCCCCAAATTTGGCAAAGGGCTTATGCCTAAAAACTCAATAAACAGAGTCAATTCCAAACAAAATAAATGTATCTACAACAGAATATATCACAAACAACTTCTAAATTCCAAAGACAGGAGACTCTTTAATGTGGCCAGTAAGAAATTATATATATTTTATATTACTTACAGGGGAGAGATGATCATGAAAAGAATCGACTGCTTATCACGAACTCAGAGGCCAGAAGAAAGTACTATATTTTTAAACTAGTTTTATTATTTAATTAATTTTTTTGAGACTTACATTCAATATATTTTGGTCTTATTCCTTCCCCTCCCTTACTATCTAGCTTCATGTTCCTTCTTTCTTTTAAAAGAGAAAACCAAAACCAAACCAAAACTAACAACTCTACCCCCTGACACACACAAACGCCCTCACCCCAAACCAAAACAACAACCACCAAAACACCATGGAATCCAATTTGTGTGGGCCAACTACTCCTGGGCATGGGGCTGCCTTGGAGAGTGGTTGATGTACCCAGTGTCACACCACTGGAGGAAACTGACCCTCCCTCTCCCTGCAGCTATCAATTGCAACTACCTTGATACAATAAATATATGTAATTTGTAAAATCAATAATGATTTTAATTACAGAGATGGAAGCCTGGGTCACACTTTGAAAAGCCAACACAATTCATCATTGTATGAGCTAAAGAATGAAAATTAGATTGTCATATTACATGATGCAGAAAAATCATTTGACAAAATACAACACCCACCCATAAAAACACACTCCTGAGAAAACAGGAATACAGGGGATCCCTCTGGCTCACATTTTTAAATTTTTGTAGTTAACATCAGACTTAATGGAGAAGGCTAGAACAACTTTGTGCTGAGAGAAGAACGGCATAGAAATGCTGCTCTGCATGCTGGGCCAACACTCAATGCTGTAGCTCTCACCAGAGCAGCAAAAAGGAGGTAAGAGAATTTTTTTTTTATTTCCTGGAAGAGGGCGTCATATTCCCCTGGAACTGTAGCTACAAACAGTTGTGAGCTACCATGTGCATGCTGGGAATGGAACCCAGGTCCTCTGAAAAGAGCAATCATGGTTCTTAACCACTGAATCATCTCTGTCTGAATTGGAAAATGATAAGCACCCTCACTGGTAGAAAGAAAGACTTTACTACATAAAACATTCTCAAGGAATTTACAGAAAGATGACTTGAGCAAGTTATAACCACAACAGGCCTACGTCAATTATGTTGGTGTGTACAAGCAACGGACACATGGGGGGAGCTATAAATGCCATACCATTTACAGTTGCAACAAAATGGTCAGTGATTTGGTAGACATCTGACAAAATATGCTTTAATCTGTGTTGTCTATCCACTTCTGGGTGTGGGGCCATTCAGCCTGCCAGGAACCGAACCCCTAAGGGACTCTCCCTTCCTAAGCCATCAACTGTCCACAGCTCCACAACAATGGGTGGAGGCTGGGAAACAACCCTGTCCCACTCTGTGCTAGGAGGTTGCCTGGCTTGGCCTTGTGCAGTTCTCCTGTCACGGACAGAGGGAGAGATAGGATGTAGAGAACATTAAGTTGAGAGGAGAGGGAGTTGGGGGCAGATCTGGGAGGAGGTAGGGTGCATAGGACCAAAATACATTGCATAAAGTTCTCAAAATTTTAATAAAAATATTTTAAAATTTACATACAATTTATATGTTCAAAACTACAAAACAAGAATGAAAGAAAGAAGGTCCAAACAAGTGGAGAGATAATCTGTGTTTGTGTCTCAGAAGATTCAAGGAGGTAAATATTTGAATATTCATCACATTGGTATAAAGGCTTAATGCAGTTTCTATGAAAATCCAAGCAAAAGATTTTAGATACATGGAAAGAATTTTTTTTTTAAATTTATTTGAGAGCTGCAGAGAAGGTTCAATGGTTAAGAACACTGACTGCTCTTTCAGAGGACTTGGGTTCCATTCCCAGCACCCACATGGCAGCTCACAACTGTTTACAGTTCCAGTTCCAGGGGAATCTAATGCCCTCTTCTGGCCTCCCTGGGCATTGCATACTCAAGGTGCACAGACACATGTGCAGGCTAAACACCCATACACATAAAACAAACATAAAATTTATATACAAAGTAAAAGTCATTAGACCAGCTAAGTCATTCTGAAAATGAAAATCAAATGGAAGGGACCCTGTGTCCAGTGAGAACATTTATTGTATAAAATAACATTAGTCAAGTCTGTGTGGTATTGATAAAGGAATAGATGCGCAGCTCAGTGGAACAGAGTAAGTCACAAATAGCTTCACACATATAAGGTCAGTTTATTTATTTCTTTATTTATTACAAAAAAAGGTGAATTAATTCAATGGAAGGAGAATAGCTCTTTTGACATAAGATTCCAGAACAGCTAGAAAACAGGCTAAATGGAAAATTGATTAAATCTTTACTTTACACAAAGTTAGCTTAAAATGAGTCATTGACTTGAATGCATAGAATAAAACTGTAAGATATTTTGAAATAGCATTGAATTTTCTGAATATAGAACTTACTGAAGGGCTCTTCTTAGTCATAATGCAAACATACAGATCATTTAAAAAACAAATCAATTCACTAGTCTTCATTCATCAAAGTAAAAAAGATATTTTGCTGTTTCAACTTGCCTGCCTAAGGCACTTGAATTGTCATGCACTGGGACAAAATATTTACAAACAATAAGTATATAACCAGGTACTAGTAGCTAAGGTGTATTTTTAAATTGACAAAGTGCAATAGTGATTTAAGAGTGCAATTAGGACATGGATAAAAGGCAAGGTAGATATTCTGATGAGCAGATGGGAACGATAGCCAATGAGCACAAGTGGAGGTGCCTGATGTCACAGCTGCATGTGTACACATCCCCGTTGCTGTCACAAAACACCCACAAGAAGTGACTATAGGAAGGAAGGGTTTATCTTGGCTCCTGCGTTAGCAGACACAGTCCATCATGGAGAGAAAGGCATGTGGTGGCAGTGCCTTCTTCCTGTGGCAGTAGGAGGCTGCTTGATCACACCTTGGTGAATTAGGAAGCAGAGAAAGGGGGAGGCTAACATGCTCAGCTGGCTCTTAATTTTAGGATCCATGCCTTATGGGATGGTGCAATCCACATTCAGGGCAGGTCTGTTTCCCCCTTAGTTAATCTCTCCAGTAAATTCCTTACAGGCTTATTCATCAATGCCCAAGGGTTTCTCCTCATCCAGTCAATACTCATACTGTCAATCAAAATTAGCCATCATATTGGCCTTCTGGAAAGAACAAATTAAGAATGTAATGAGTTATTACTACATGCCTATTAAAACAGCTGAAATTTAAGAATAAGAGTAAGCACAATCTCAAGGGGAGGATGTGAATAAACAGATCTATCCACATATTGTTGGTGAGGTTGTGAAATTACCCAGCTACTTTGATAAACAAGTTTGATATTTTAAAAGCTAAATATATTTACCATACAATCAGCAATTGCATTCCTAGGTTATATGTAAACACAAGGTTATGCATGGATGTTTGTAGCAACTGTATTAAAATAATTAAAAGTCAGGAACAAATAAAGTGTCCCTCTACACAAGCATGGGTAAATAAAGCTGTGGTAATGCATTATAAAGAATACATTATAACAATGAAAACAAATTGTCTGTGGATCTAGTCAATAACTGCAGTGAATCTCAAGGGCATCACACCAAATGGGAAAGACCAATATCAAAAGGCCACATACTCTATTAGTGACACATCACTCACTATAACAAAGTATCTGAGATTTTAAACTTACAGAGAAAGGGCAATGTAGAATATTACTTTAACAACATAAATAAGTGTTACATTTGTTTTTACTGCATTTGTTTAATTATGAAAAGATATTTTGCTGTTTCAACTTGCCTGCCTAAGGCACTTGATTGATCTAATAAAGAGCTGAATGGTCAATAGTTAGGCAAAGAAAGGATAGGCAGGGCTGGCAGGCAGAGAAGAGAGAAGAGAAGAGAAGAGAAGAGAAGAGAAGAGAAGAGAAGAGAAGAGAAGAGAAGAGAAGAGAAGAGAAGAGAAGAGGAGGAGAGAATGAGGGGAAAGAGAGGAAGACGCCTAGTGCCAGCCATGCAGTTGCCAGCCAGCAGACACAAGGTAGGACATCCAGAAAGAAAAGGTAAAAAGCCCCGAGGCAAAACATAGATGAAGAGAAATGGGTTAATTCTAGTTAAAGAAAAAAAAGTTAGTCAGAAACAAGCATAAGCTAAGGCTGAGCATTCATAACTAATAATAAGTTTCCCTGTCATGATGTGGGAGCTGGTTGGTGGCCCAAAAGAAAAAGCCTGGAACAAGGTCACTTTGGCTATAGGTTTGGAGGTTCCAGCCCATGAATCTGTTCATCCCAATGGGTCTCTGGCGAGGATGCTCGTAGCAGGAAGCGTGTGATAAATTAAAACCAGTCACCTCAGCACCAGCCAAGGAACAAAGGCGGAAAGGAAAAGACTGGGATCCAGCACTCCCTCCAAAGGCCATGCTTGCAATTACCTAAAGATATCCCAGGAGGTCCTTCCTCTTAATGGTTCCACTACCTCTCAACATATTACCTGGGGGAATAAGTCTTTATGTAAAGCTCTTTGGGGACCATTCATGATCAAAACCATATAAATGCGCAGTTAGTCCATTATAACATCATCAAACTAAAAACAGACTAGTGATCACCTGTCATTAGGATTCTCGCAGAGATAGAGGTGGCGGCAGCAGTGTTGGTAGTGGTAGAAGGTGTGACCACGGAGGAGCATCAGGGAGGGCTTGTCACAGTGATGGAATTGTTCCTGGTCTTGATTATGATGGCTGAAGGAAGCTACACACAAGAGATTGCAACACAGTGTCAAGTTGCTGTTCAGGTACTGCACACCATTAAGGCAAGATGGTGTGAGGGAAAATGGATGAAAGGTACCCAGAACTCCCTTGTAATTCTGTGAACTTTTAGGAATCTAATCATCATTTTTAAATAAATTAAACTCAGTCAACAGAATACTGGATACTAGAGATAAGTGTGAAAATAACACAATCAAATTTTTACTGAGTACCTATTATATAACCTCACCAATGATGAGTTCTGCCAGGGTCACCCCTCAAGATGCCGGATGTTGATGAAGATGTCTTCAGCTGTCAACTATTTTGAAGATCAGAGCAAGTTTCATTCATGATGAGCTGCCATTACAATGGACTTGGAAGTGTTTTCCAGATAAACTCAATAGAGTCTCAGGAAAAAAGGATTAAGGGGTAGAAGAATAACTCTGTGGATAACAGTGCTTCCTTGGCGAGTATGAGAACCAAAGCTGGAATCATCAGCACACACATAAAAGCTTGACAAAGCCATACAAGCCTTTAATCCTTCACTGAGGGGTCAGGATCAGAGATGGTGGACCCTGAGAGCTTGCTGACCAGCCAGCTCAGTCTAAGTGCATAGTTTCAGGTTCATTGAGAGACCTCAAGGCAATCAAGTGAAGAGTGGTAGAGGAAGACACGTGGTATCCTTCGCTGGACACCACATATGTATATGGGGGGAAATATCCCACCACGTGTGCACACACACACACACACACACACACACACACCCTCTCACACACCACATATAAAGGAATAGAGGATTCATCTATAATAAAGAACCAGAATGAAAAGCATAATTCCTAAATGGAGAAAAAGCATAATTCTTAATTAAACACATGCCCTGGAGTGAGGAACATTGTAAGAGACTGAAGCACATGTGAACACCAAAGAATTAAGGGCTTCTGGCCCTTCTGCCTTAGCAGCTCCCATCTCTATCCTCACACTCCACACAGGCCATGAACAATTCTTTGAGCAGGGTATACTCTTTCTTGTATCTTCTACAGGAGATTGGGGTGGAAAGCATAAAGTTGCCTTAAAATTCTTGAAGTCCAGCATAAGTCGAATCCACCACGGGGAGGCTACCTAAGAGTTGGGAATCCACGTGGGCACAGAGCCCCAGGTATATAACAGACAGCCTCTGCTGTGTCCTTATCGGTATGACTGTAGTGTGCATCTTAGGAACATCTCCTAGTATCAGCAGCACCACCTTCTGACAGCGGTGAGCAGCCACCAGGATGACCCTTCTGGAGACCAGCCTCATTTTTGGCAAATAAATGAGGTGCATCATTTCTTCTTCTTAAGATCTTAAACAATTTTCTTGTCCTTGCTGAACTAAGATTCTTTAGGAGGCCTCTTTTTTTTTTCTGTCTGTCTTAAGGCTAATATTTAGAAAATACGTGCTGGGCATCTGTGATAATGAGCTAATACTTTTTCCTTCTAATGGAAAGACAGATGTACCTGGGAACTTCAAAATATCCTACTTACTCCCAACCAGTGCTACATGAAAAATGGAGTTTGTATGCTAGCCAACTGTCTTACTTAGGTTTCTACTGCTGTGAAGAGGCAACACAATCACTGCAGCTCTTATAAAGGAAACATTTAATTGGGGCTGACTTATAGTTTCAGAGGTTTAGTCCATTATCATCATCGTGAGGAGCATGGTGGCATGCACGTAGACATGGTTCTGGAGAAGGAGCTGGGAGTTCTACATCTTGATCTTCAGGCAGCAGCAGGAGACTGTGTGCCACACAAGGTGTAGTTTGAGTATATGAGACCTCAAAGCCCACTCCCATAGTGACATACTTCCTCCAACAAGGCCACACCTTCTAATAGTGCCCTATGGGCCAAGCATTCAAACACATGAGTCTATGCAGGCCATTCCTATTCAAACCACCACACCAGCCGTGGCCTGAATTTGAAAAGTTACCAGTGGTACAATGATGAAGGCCTTGTTTCTGGAGGTACATGAACTCCCTCAGCAGAGAGAATCTAAGATTCCTACTCTTAGCACCATGAGACTCCAGGGCTCACTCAAAAGCCTGGCAGAACTGAATACTGTTACCAGGGCCCACCAGCTGTGAAGGGTTGCCTGTGATGCTGTCTCAGTCAGGATTATTATTGCTGTGATGAAACACCAAGGCTGAAAAGCAACTTGGGGAGGAAAGAGTTTATTTGGTTTATACTTCCACAGCACTACGCATCATTGAAAGGAAGTCAGGACAAAGCAGGGCAGGAACCTGGAAGCAGGAGCTGATGCAGAGGCCATGGAGGAGTGCTGCTTACTGGCTTGCTCCTCATGGCTTGCTTAGCCTGCTTTCTTATAGAATCCAGGACCACCAGCCCAGGATGGCACTATGCATAATGGGCTGCCTCCTCCCCCTGCATTGATCACAAATTAAGAAAATGCCTTACAGTCTTTCCTATGGCTCCATCTCATGGAAGTGTTTTCCTTAATTGAGATTCCCTCCTCTCAGATGACTTCA
>CABHPP010134310.1:19191-29609 GCA_902168425.1 Peromyscus attwateri
AAAAAAAAAAAAAAAAAAAAAAAAAAAAAAAGTCTTAGTTTGGGTTTCTATTGCTGTGACAAAACACCATGACTAAAAACCAAGTTTGGGAGGAAAGGGTTTATTTGGCTTACACTTCCACATCACAGAAGGAAACCAGGACAGGAACTCAAGCAGGGCAGGAACCTGGAAGCAGGAGCTGATGCAGAGGCCATGGAGGGGGCTGCTTACAGGCTTGCTCAGCCTACTTTTTTTTTTTTTTTTTTGGTTTTTCAAGGCAGGGTTTCTCTGTGTAGCTCTGACTGTCCTGGAACTCACTCTGTAGCCCAGGCTGGCCTCGGACTCACAGAGATCCACCTGCCTTTGCCTCCCAAGTGCTGGGATTAAAGGCATGCACTACCACCGCCCAGTAACCTACTTTCTTATAGAACCCAGGACCACCAGCCCAGGGATGGCACCACCCACAATAGACTGGCCCTCCTCCATCAATCACTAATTAAGAAAATGCCCTATGGACTTGCCTATGGCCTGATCTTACAGACACATTTTCTTTTTTCTTTCTATATAATTTATTTTTATTTTATATTCATTGGTGTTTTGCTTCCATGTATGTCTGTGTGAAGGTGTCAGATCCCCTGGAACTAGAGTTACAGACAGGTGTGAGCTGCCATATGGGTGCTGGGAATTGAACTCCGGTCCTCTGGAAGAGCAGATGGTGCTCTTAACAGCTAAGCCATCTCCAGCCCCAGGAGGTACTTTCTCAATTGAGGTTCTCTCCTCTCAGATGACTTTAGCTTGTGTCAAGTTGACATAAAACTAGCCAGCACAGAAGCCGGAGGAGTATTCACGAGCAACCCTGCCATCTTGCTGGGATTCTATAAACCAGGGCAAGCACAGGGAGGTGGAGGGGAGGAGAAACTTTAGACACGGCCAAGCACCGTGGGCTCTCCTCATGCATCCTGAACATCCCCACTCCGGGGAAGAGTCAGAGGTAGGAGGGGGGTGTTTTTCTAGTCTAAGGAGGACCCCCCTGAGAAGCTTCAGCAGGCAGGACAGCAGCCAGTGACTAGGATACTGAACCCAGGGATTGCTAAGTGGCTGTCGAGACTCAGCTGCCCCTGGAGCTGCTGGTGGGAGACACTAGATTTTGTTATTGTTTTGGACAGATCTCAGAATGGTCAGGGACTCACCATATAGTCCCAGCTGGCCTCAAACTCTCAGCAATTCTCCTGCCTCAGCTTCATGAGTGCTGGGAATCTAGGCAGAAATCTCCTCCGCATCTTTGACTGTCTCTGTTCTCTCCCCTCTGTTTTCTCCCCCCAGTCTCCCTGTTCTTTTTGCCTTGCAGTGAGCAGATTACCGCCCCCCCCCAACCCTCCCATCCCCGCCTTTCTGGCCTTGGCTTTACAACAGGCTCAAAGTGACAGGCCAAGCAGCATCAATGGAAACTTCTGAAATCACGGCCAGAGAGACCTTTCCTCCTCCAAGCTGATCTGAGGTGTTTGGTCATGGTGTGGGAAGCTGACTCACCAGTCAGGAAGAACATTCCAGACTGGGCCTATGTACCTAGCAGTCTGGCCATAAGAGACCCACCTCAGCCTCAGCAATGGCTTCCTGCCTCTAGCTGCCTGACTCTGTGTACTCATGTGCTGGCTACAGGCCTGTGCTGGCCACCTCTAGAACTAGGGATGATGGCTGTACCTGCAGAGCTGGGTGTACGAGCCTGCTTTCTGTCGCTATAAGAGAATTCCCCGAGGCTGGGTCTTATGGCATGAAAAGAAATGATTTGACTCATAGTTGTGGAGGTTCAAGGGCATGGTGTACTGGGCTGTACTCAGGGGAGACATCTCCTTGGCTAGGTCACATTTTGGTGGATGGCATCATGCTGGTTGTATGTGGAAGAGGGGGAGATCATGTGGTGAGGAGGTAGGGGGGTGGGGGTGGCACAGGCCTGCTCTTTATAGCAATTCACTCTCATTGGATCTAAATGGGGGGGTCTCATGAGAACTACTATAATCTCTGCTAAGGGAAGAGGTCCATGACCTTCCTTCCTTCTAGGTCCTACTGCTTCCCAACATGGTTACTCTGAAGACCCAGCTTCCTGCCCATCTGTCCTTGGCAAATAAGATGCATCCAAACAGAATTCTCTACCCCAGGGGAACTGACCTTTGGGGTTTGCATCGTTTAGGTGCCCCTGCTGTGGTTTCTGTTGTGTCTGTGAAGGCGCAAGGGCAGGCAAAGGTGGGCTAAAGGCTTTCTTACCGGTTCCCTCTGTTCCTGGCTGCAGCTATGGTTTTCTTTCTGCAGCTCCTGCCAGGCAGGCGCGTGAGCCGGTTAAAGCCTCTATCTGATCAGAATTCCTTTCAACACCAGGCCTTTACACTTAGTGCTATATCCACTTCTCTCCACAGAGGGCGGTAGAGAGACACTGTAGGCTCCGTTGGGTTTTATCCCTTACCTGCTTTCAGACCACAACAACCCCGGGGTCTCATTGGCTCAGGGCTGGGCACATGGTTAAGCTGTTTGGCTCAGAGCAGATCTCGGGGCTTATGTATGCAGCAGTTATTTTAGCTCTTGGGCTTTCCTGTTGGACTTGGTCTTGAGAAGATGAGAGTCTGGGCCTGCGGCAGCCATGTTGACACCATGAAGAGAGTCTTGAGCTGTCAGTAATCACCGCGGAGAATGTCGGAGTGAGGTGAATATAATGGGAGCTGTAAACTAGAAAGGGACCACGGCATGGTGCAGCCTGTCTGTGTGAGGCTGGCATGACCCTGGTCTTTACAATTTCATGAACTTAAAACTGGCTTCGCTTCCAGTTACCTCCCTCATCGTAATTTGTCTCCATAAAGCAGTTGTTGTTGGGTTTTGGATACTTAGGAACACAGTGGTCCTTCCTAATATGGTAGTTTTGGATAGAGTCGCTACTTTCTCAGACACTGTCCTGTGCACCTCACTTCTTTTCCTTCATGTCCTCACTTGGTCCTTGGTGGGAAGAGTCTCAACGCCCCCCCCCCTTCCTTCTTTTCCTTTTTTTTTAGGGGCAGACAGGATCTCATTAGCCCAGGCTGGCCCCAGACCTCCTACCTCGACCTCTCAATTGCTAAGATTACAAGCACACCTTAACCACTACATCCAGTTTATGCAACGCTGGGGATTGAACCTAGAACTTCATACATACTAGGCAAGCACTCTGCCAACCAAGCTACAGACCTAGCCAATATTATCTCCATTTTCCACACAAGAAAAAGCTGCTCAGAGGAGTTAAATAACCAGCTCAAGGCCACCCAGGCCATGAGTGGCAGACAGAGAGCCACCCAGCCTTTCATACCATCATGCTTTGCCTCATAGAGGAGAGACAGCCAGGAATCCATGTCTCCCTGGGTCTAAAGGGAGCATCTTGGAAGGTGACCCAAGCCTGGACTCTGACTGTCACCACGGGGAAAGGAGGATGGAGCCTGGAGGCTGAGTAATGAGGCAAAGCAGCTTGTCTCCTAAAGGCTAATGAAAAACTCTCCAGCTGCTTTGCCAAGTCTGCTACTGAGGTGCGAACATGCATTGGCAATTAGCAGCTGGGGTGCAGGCAGATGGAGCATGTGTGAAAGCCTTCACGGTGGTGGTGGCGCCCGCGGCGGCTGCGGCGGCACCCTGAAAACCCAGCTGAAGCGGAACCGCCCCTCCCCTCCCCCCTCCCTGCCTGTTTGCTGTTAGGTGAGCAGACCTTCCACTGTGGCTGTCTGCTCCTTGATGGACAGTTAAGAACAGTGGTGAGATCTGCTACTCCGTGAGCATTTCCTGAGGACCACATTCACTCTTACTGGGTCTGTCACATGATTTACCTCATTGTGTCACCTATGTCGGCCAGACAGGGTCTGTTTTTAAGAACTGGACTTCAGCTGAGCATGGTGGCTCTCTGTGAGGCAGGAGGATCAGGAGTTCAAGGCTGGCCTCACCAACATAGCAAGTTCAAGGCTACATGAGACCCTGTCTGGAAAACACAACCAATCAACTAAACTTAAATCTAATAGAAAAAAAAAAAAACCCAAATAATCCCCAAAGATCACATGCCAGTAGCACTTTCCTTGTTATCTCTCCTGTGGAGGGAGTTGGCCTAACAGCTGGAGTGCTTCTGGTTGCAGGGAAAGATGCCAAACACACTCATTCTGGTTTCCTTGCTACTTTGCTGGTGTTAGCATGAGGAAGTGAACCCCGATGAAGCACTGTGGGGACCCTGTGGGTCCTGGGCACACTGAAGTGCTGCGTCTCCCTCAGAGGCAGAAATTGAAGGTACCAATCCATTCCCAGTTGAGCATGGTGGTGGCACTGAGGCTGGGGTTTATCTGAAGCCCAGAACAAGCTGGGAGCCTAGAACAGAGCTGGCACCCCAGAATAAGCTCCATCCTTGGGCCAAGTCTGGGATCCATGACCATTATTCTCACTGTGGGCTGCCCTGATGGGATGTGCAGTCACTCCCTGGCATCTCTGGGTACAGAGGTCTCTCCTATAGAGATGGGAAAGTGATGTTCTTGCGAATACAGTGTTGGAAGCCCTGGTTCCCCCTCTTCCCTTTTTTATAAAATTGAAAAAAAAATTAAGATATTTTATCTGTATGTGAGTGTGTTTGTGTCCATGTTTGTATATGTACCAGAAGGTGTTGGATCCCCTGGAATAAATGATGAGGCACCATGTGGGTGCTAGGAACAGAACTGGGGTCCACTGGAAGAGCAACAGGTGCTTTTTTTTTTTTTTTTTTTTTTTTTTTTTTTTTTGGGGTTTGGGTTTCTCTGTGTAGTTTTGGTGCCTGTCCTGGATCTTGTTCTGTAGACCAGGCTGGCCTCGAACTCACAGAGATCTGCCTGGCTCTGCCTCCTGAGTGCTGGGATTAAAGGCGTGCGCCACCGCTGCCCAGCAACATGTGCTCTTAACCCCTGAGCCATCTCTCCAGCCCCTTTTATTTTATTTGTGAAATAGGGTCTCAGCACTGGCTAGCCTGGAACTCACTATATAGATCAGGCTGGCCTTGAACTCACAGAGGTGTGGGCCCCTGGCCTAGCCACTGGCAGCATGAATCCCCCATGTGCCTGGGACATATCGAAGGCAGAGAGGAGGCAGAGAGCTTCTCCTTTCCACAGGGTGCCCCCAGTGGTCCTAAGCTGGCTTTCTCTGAGTGGCCACAGGATCATATGTCTTCCTGGGGACTGGCTTGTGAGGGGAGATGGATTTACTTCAGCTGGTCCAACCCCAGAACTGACCCTGAGATGAACAAGCAGGGCTGTCAGAGAGACAGAGGAGAGCAGCAGTCTGTGGCCAGCAATGTCAAAGTCAGTGCTCAGCTAATACAAGTGACAGTGACTTATCATCACCCTAGCCTATTCTGCTCCTGTTAGAACTTCATCCAGGGGATGGATTGCTCTGCAGCAGGGCCACCTCCATCAGTGTCCCAGCCTGCACTTCTATGACAAGGCTGCTGTTGTGTTGAGGACTGTGGAGGGTGGGTAGGGCCACTCAGGTCTTCCATACATGAGATTCAGGGTGTTGGGGTCTGTTTCTGGTGCCCCCTCCATTTTCTTTCCCTGTGAAACTAAAGCACTCCCTGGGAGCTCTGCGGGGGATAGATCACCAGCTGAGGCCGGAGGAAGGAAGCCTGGCTGCATTCTCATGGGTCTCTCTCCCCTGGAATTCTGTCCCCAGGTGCCTTGGTGGATGAGCACCACCCCACATGTGTTATGCCCTTAAACTTCCGAAGCAAGATGCTTCCTATTGTATTCTCTTTTTAGATAAACTCAAGTCACCTACTAACCGGACCTGTCACTAGGGGCAGGTGACAGGTGTTCCTTTCTGGGCCCCGTGTATACAGAATAGAGTGTGCTCAGACAGTAGGTGCTGCTCAGTCACCTGGCCTTAGGAGCTAGTCCCTCCCCCTCCCCCCTTCCTTCTCCTCCTCTCCCTCCCCCCCTTCTTTACTCAGGCTCTCCCCCCCCCTCTCCCCCTCTACCCTCCTTTTTTTTTTTTTTTTTTTTTTTTCTTTTAAGCAAGGCTAGTTGGTGACTTTAAATCTATTTCCAGCCAAGCCTGGATATTTACACGTCATTTGGGTAAACAGTGAGTTTTTTTCTGAAAAGCAAGTTAAAAACTTCGTGGGGCTGTTTTATGGTTGGGACATGAGCCCCACAGCACCTGCGCGTCCATTTGATTCAACATAAAAGACCGTTGATGGACAGCGATCCTCACAGGATGAATCTGTTTCCAAGCAGAATCCCAGGGTAAACTGGTAGAGGCTATGTGCACAGGCATCCAGCTGGTGCATTTGGGCCAGTGTGGGCCTGGCTCTGTCCCGGACAGGGTGCTTCTGGGAAGCTCCCTGTTTTCAAAGGGTTGCGCATCAAGGGGGGCAGAAAGATGGCAAGCAAACGACTGTGCAATGTATCATTTGGTAGTATGGCTTTTAGAGATGGGTAAAGAGGTGCTTAAAATATAGGTTTAAGCTGGGCCTGGTCATACAGGCTTGTAATTCCAGGGACACTGGAGGCTGAGGCAGGGGGATCACAAGTTCAGGGCCCACCTGGCTTGTCTGAAGATGAAAAGTAAAAAGAGGTCTGGAAGCAAAGCTCTGGGTAGAGAGAGTCCCCGCCTAGCATGTGTGAGGCCATGGGTTCCACCATGAAATAAATGAGTGAAGACTTGACCCTTACTGAAGCATGTGAGGACAGTATGTCAGCCTGTCATGCATGTCGAGGGTAGAGAGCATGTCACTCCAGGGGAGGGGCACAGGGAGATGCCAGGAGGGCTAGGAGGCCTGTATCAGGGCCTTTCCCTGTGGCTTCTGTGTGAGGGAGGACACGTGAGGAGAGGTGAGTGGGCAGACACGGAACTGGCTTGTTTGAGGAATCTTAGCAGTCTCCGGGTCACAGGGACCATCCCTTGCCGCCTGGTGCCTGGTTCTAATGCGCATGGCACAGGCACTGTGTGCTGGGGTGGCCACCCCACCCGGGAAGTGGTTGGGTCAGGGCTCTGGAGGTGGATTGAAAACGACCGTCCCTAGGGACTGAGACCCAGGAAGCAGTAACTGCCCTTGGTCTTTGGTGACGCTGGTGAAGACAAAAAGGAAGAAATGCCCAGAGATATTGTGTTTGCGTTTGTCTGTATCACAGGCAGGGGTGAGGGTGCCAGGCAGGGCTGGGCTCTGAGCAGAGGTGAGAGATCCGACAGGCTCCCTGGGCTGCAGGACCGAGGGCAGGAAAGAAGAAACAGGAAGAAACAGGGAGGCGGCACCCATGATACCTCAGCTGGGAGGTGGTGGGGTGGACCTGCAGCCCAGAGCCAGGAGAGGGTGATGTAAGCAGGCAGGGCAGCTGAAGAGGTATGAGGGGAGGCAGCGAGAGATGGGGGCAGCCGAGGGAGTCAGGGGCCAGGCCACTGAGGTGGTCCAGCAGTGTGTGTGTCTGTCCTCAGCTCTCTCCAAGGCTGGTGGAATGGCCCCCACCTCTGGACGTGTAGGCCAGCCCTTCTCTGGGCTTGAATTACCACTCTCAGTATTTAGTGTCATCTCCTCTGCAAGTCTTCCTCTGGACAAACATTTCAAAATACCTTTTGCGGTATTAAGGCCTCGGGAATGCTGTGTCCCTGAATACTACCCCACGACCCTCTTTGCACTTTTTACTTTGAGACAGAAGCTCCCAGAGTTGCCCCGGTTGGCCCTGAAGTCCCCTGGGAGCCCAGGCAGGCACTGAGTAGACAATGCTCCTGCTTCAGCCTCTGGAGTGGCCGGGGTCACAGACTTCACCGGCTTCCACATAAGGGGCTGTGTTCTGCCTCCCCCGACCCTGTCACCCTCTGGGAAGTCACCAGCATCACCAACTGTCAGTTTCTTTTCTGCCAAATTCGCATATCACGATTTCTCTCCCTTACACTGTGTGGACCGCACAAAGATCAGGCCTTGGTCCCCAGGGTCAGCTGAGCAGAGGGTGTTGCTGATGGCTCCCTGACCCTTCTAAAAGGATGTGGACGAATGCCGTGCCCACAGCTGAGGTGTTGACAGCCATTAGCTCCCCATGGAGACAGGCTCTGGTTACATAACAGTGTCTCACTGGGTACATTGAGGCACTGGGACAGGATGGGACCAAGTGTGAGGGAGGTCGGAGTCAGGTTTGTTTTCATGTGAAATCTAAACATGTTCCTCATTGTGTAGTTTTGGCAGTGTTTGGATTCTGAAGCTGGAAGTGTTGAGGTACCTGAGTCTTCTGGTCCTTCCCCTCTCTTTGGTGTCAAAGACAAGGTACCCAGTCACCGCACTTTGGTTTTGGGCCACTCCGAGGCAGGGCTGGGATTCTGCTCCTGTCTGCTGTGACTCTGAAGTGTCTGACAGGTCCTAGGTAGGGACAGCCATGTGACTTACAGACTGACACTGCCAAGTCTCCTAAATTCTTCTAGAGCCAAGGTTTGCACACAAGGCCAACCCGGTCAGCATAGGGGCCTAGCCAGGTGAGGCAAGGTCACCAGGTCACACCAGACCAATGCATCTCTCATCTGGGTCTGACCACAGCTGTCTTGTAGCCTAAGATGGCCCACGGACAGTGAGTCCCTGGCTATGAGGACAAAATGCCTGGCCTAGAGATTGCCCTCTGTTCTAGAACAGTTTGCTGGGTGTCCTAGGTGCCCTGTCTCTCAGTTTGGGCCTGAGTCCTCTTTGCTATGTTGGTGGAATCTGGAGCCTCTCATCCCCAGGTGAGGTCCTGGGTGGTGGCCAATCTATGTTTCAGCCTTACTCACCAGGGCAGAGCTAAACCTGCAAGGTAAGGTTAGAGACCCCGGCCACAGACCCCACAGCTTCTCCACACACTCCAGGCCCTGTTTTCAGTTGGAGGGTCCCCTCCCCGACAAGTGGCATTTCTTTCCACACTCCGCCTTCAGAAGGCTCCCTCTACACCCTGCTTGATGCATTCATAGACTGTTTCTCACAGCCACCTTTGAGGGGGAAAGGGTATCCCACTGCTCTGAGGTGCCACCCTGAAGTGGTTGGGCTGTGACATCTGCTGGGTCAGGGAAGGTGATGCTAATTAGTAGGAAAACTTTCTTTGCAGAGCTGAGTCACTGGAGCAGGCGTCAGAGGCGCTTTAAAGGAGGCCCTCGGGGTTTGGATGGTATTTCCACTCTGCCTGCTTGTGGTATGCCGTGCAGAGATGGCTATGTCTTCCCGTGAGGTAAGGAGAAGATGTGTGTGTGTGGGTGCTCCAGGGACCCAGGCTCCAGTGTTAAAAATAAACTCGGTGACAGACAGCTACCATTGCTATGACAAAACACCAGAGGATAGCAGCTCGAAGGAGGGAAGGTTTACTTTGGTTTCCGGTCTCAGTCCATGGTCATTCGCCTCCATTGTTTCTGGCCCGCTTCAAGGTGCAGCATCCCGATAGGGGTATGTTGGTGGGACTCAGCTGCTCCCCTCACTGGAGCCAGAAGCAGAGAGAAACCAAGAGGAAGTTATCTGGAGCAACACACCCTTCAGGGGGCAGATCTCTGATGATCTACTTCCTCCAACCAGGCCCCACCCCCTAGGTTTCTACCGCTTCCCAGTGGGCGTTGAAAGCTGTGGACTTATCATGGGTCGATCCACTGATGGGGTCAGAGCCCTCGTGACCCCATTACCAGGGGTCCCACCTCTGCATGGGGAACATGTGAGCTTCTGGGTGACATTTCATGTGAGATCAGGCACATTTGGGGTGGTATGGCTCTAGATTGTCAGGGACAGTTCAGATCTAAGCTGTAATGGATACATTTTCCTTCTCTGTTCCTTTTGCTGTTTCCCCTTTATTCTGCTTTTCAAAAATGTTTTCTGAGCACCTCTTAGGTGCTAACCTGCACGAGGTCCTGGGAGGCAGCAGGGAGGGAACCGCTTTAGAGTCCCTACCAGTATATACTGAGCTGGTCCTGTAGGAGACGAACCAGAGCTCAGGAGCCGAGAAATGAGTTTCACCTGGTGAAGATCCAGCAGAGAAAGGAGAAAATGGGAAGCTGCAGGAGTGGGTGCTCGGGACAGGGAGGCAGTGAAAGGAATGAGTTAGCCATGCAGTATTCCGTAGGGAGGGCATTCCAGCAGATGGCTCTGCAGGGGTGAAGGCCCACGATGAGATGGGGTGGGCTGGGTGTGTCTGAATGGAGGCTTGAGGGGGTCAGTGGATTGTCTGGACTGGTGTGGAGATGTGGGAGGGGCCAGAGGACTGTCTGGACTGGTGTGGAGGTGTGGGAGGGCCCAGAGGACTGTCTGGACTGGTGTGGAGGTGTGGGAGGGCCCAGAGGACTGTCTGGACTGGTGTGGAGATGTGGGAGGGCCCAGAGGACTGTCTGGACTGGTGTGGAGATGTGGGAGGGGCCGGAGGACTGTCTGGACAGGTGTGGAGATGTGGGAGGGCCCAGAGGACTGTCTGGACTGGTGTGGAGGTGTGGGA
>CABHPP010134310.1:29709-41183 GCA_902168425.1 Peromyscus attwateri
TGGTGTGGAGGTGTGGGAGGGGCCGGAGGACTGTCTGGATTGGTGTGGAGGTGTGGGAGGGGCCAGAGGACTGTCTGGACTGGTGTGGAGGTGTGGGAAAAGCTGGAGACTGTGGCAGCAGGCAGAGATTTGAGCTGCACAGCCCACAGTCAGAACCAGACGTGTCTCAATGCGCAATTTCTGCTGCTGAACAGAGAGAAGGCAGCTGGGATGTGGGATAAAGCAGTCAGGAAAGCTGTTGCACCTGTGAGGCTGGGGACAAGTGTGTGTGCATGTGTACATGTGCATGTGTGGCTTCCTCTCAGTGCCAGGCACCCAGGACTCAGATACAGTGAGCTGAGATGGAGTCTTCTAGCTTGGCCTGGGGTCCCTCTTGGTGCACAAACTATGCTTTTGAGACCAGGGAGTGGCTCCCTTTGAGGGCACAGAGGAGGTTCCACACACTCCCAAGACTTCCCAGGGCTGCATTGGCCCACTCTGGGTTTAGACTGAGGATCTGGTTAGGGGTATAAAGTGCTTTTTTTTTTTTTTTTTTTTTTTTTTTGGTAATATTAAAATAAATTGGAGTGGGCTAAAATCTCACTTATTTTAAGCCATAAAATGAAGCGATTTCACCTTTAAAGTCAGTAGAGCTGACCGGCTTATGGTGTCCCCCCACTGGGATGAGGGGAGTCTGGAAAGGGGGCTCTCAAGGAGTAAAAGAGGACAGGGTGGAGGTGACAGGAAGCAGGGTGAAGGACAGGCTTGGGATTCCGGAGCAGCAGGAGGCTGAACACAGCATCCATGGTGGTCTCCCTAAAGGTCTGTCTGTTCCCTTTTCTCCCATCCCACCGGGGTCTCACTAGCCCTGAGACCCCAGCAGCATGGCCCTTTCACTTCTGCTACCCCGCTGCTGGCTTCACTTAGAGACACAGCTCCTTCCTCGAGAGCCCCAGTGGAGGGCTTTTCCCTTTTCAGCGGACGCATTAAAGTCATGTATGGCTGCCTGCTGTCTGGACTTCTCTCCACACAGTCCCGTGTGCTCTTTACATGGGGAAATGAGCCAGTAGGCTCCTGAGGGTGGGGAACAGATGTGGGTGAGGTGCTGGCCTCAGCTCGCTTCCCTTTCACTTCTGGGCTCTGAGGGAGGGCAGGGACTCTCGGTGATGTGGCACATATCCTTCTTGTGGCGTGGCTCACTCAGGTCAGTCCCGGGCTAGGGCAGGACTTGAAAGCGGTAATGTCCTTCTCCAGGCTTCAGTGGTGACGGTGGTTGCACGAAGCCGCAGCTGGCAGGCAGGGCAGGGATGTCTTCCGGCCTCAGTTGTTATCCCTGGTGTCTGAAGAGGCACTTCCAAACAAGATGTCACTGTCCTGGGACATGCCACTGAGCTGCGACTTGGTTTTGATGAGGTACTGGGCCCTGCGGATCAGCACCCTCTCTTGCTCCTGCTTGAGCTCCAGGTAAGAGCGGGAGAAGGTATGGAAGATGGAGGTGACAGGGAAGGCCATGAGCAGGATCCCGCTGAGGATGCTGCTCAGAGCCACCACCTGGCCAGGCGTGCTCCTAGGTACCATGTCTCCATAGCCCACGGTTGTCATGGTGATGACGGCCCACCAGTAGCAGGCAGGGATGCTGGTGAATTCGGGGCTGTCGGCCATTTCGTTCTCGATGACGTAGAGCAGTGGGGCAAAGAGGGCAATGGCCACACACAGGAAAAGCAGCAGAAGCCCGAACTCACGCGTGCAGCGACGGGCTGTGAGCCCCAGCGTCTGCAGCCCCAGGGAGTGCCGGGCCAGGCGCATCACATAGAGGATGCGCAGTGCCCGCAGCACGCGCAGCACCAGCCCAACTTTGTCCAGGTAGCTGTTCCCGGTGCTTGGCTTGCGGCGGCTGGAGGCAGCGCCATCCACCAGCAGTGTGACATAGTACGGGAGGATGGCCACCAGGTCGATGAGGGTCAGTGGACTCCGCAGGAAGGCGAACTTGCTGGGCGCCTGGATGAACCGGAGCAGGAACTCCAGGGAGAACCAACCGACGCACACGGACTCCACGATGAAGACGTTGTGACACATTTGGGAACACTGGCCCTGCGGAGAGACAGGGCAGGGGTCACACCAGCAAGCCCACAGGGAAGGAGCTCTAGCCTGGGTTGGGCACCCTTCTTCCCTGCCTCTCCATGCCACCAGGCCCTGGGGGCACCACTCTAGCTGCTGATTCTGATCTCCACACAGACTCCTCTGCAGCTGCCAGCCGGGTTCCAGTTTTCCGGGCCTTTCCCTTTCCTCAGCTTAGGCAATCACACCCCTCCAGCGGCTGGAGCTCCCCGTGCCTTGTATGTCCCTCCCTCCCTCACTCCTTCCCTCTCCCTTTCTCTCCCTTTCCCTTTTTTTGGTTTTGCGAGATAGGATTTCTCTGTATAACAGTCCCGGCATCTGCTCTGTAGACCAGGCTGGCCTTGAACTCACAGAGATCCACCTGCCTCTGCCTCCCGAGTACTGGGATTAAAGGTGTGCGCCACCATGGCCTGGCCCTCCCTCCTTTCCTTTTCTGCCAGTCTTTCTTTCTACATCAAAATATTGATACAGGTGCTCACATGATGCAGTCCATGAAACTCAGGCAGCCTGCATCCCCCTCACCCACCTGCCCAGCCAGCATCCTCCTAGCACACAGTCCCCAAGAGGTTGGAGCCCTGGAAACCCAGCCAGAGACTTTCTAAAGGGTCTTGGTCATGGCTAGGTTCTCAGAGGACCTGTGTAGTCTGTCTTTCTGAAAATGCCCTCCAGCCTGGGGACATGATCTGACCTGGGGACTCTGATGTCTCTAACCTGAGATGGGAATCCCTCCTGCTCCAGGAAGCCTTCCTGGAGTGTACCCCACCTAAGTAGCCCCAGGTGTATAGGAGGTCTCTTACACAAGCCCCCTTGTGTGGTTATGGAGTAGGGGGCCACCAACCCAGGTACTAGATAACATGCTCTGTTCTGGTCCCCTTACTCACTGAGAGTGGTCATAGTCCCCTGGACAGGTGGGGGGAGCTGAGCCATAGAGTGGTCTAGTAACTGTCCCACAGCTATGTTGCCAGAGTGGGTGAGATGGGATTCAGGTTCAGGCTCTAGCCCTCCCTCCTTTCCCCAGTCCCTATGGTCATCAAAAGTTAATTTTGTTAGTCACATGTTTTCTTAAGATCCCTTTAAAAGCTTCAGTGTGTAAGACCATGCCAGCAATCCCCTCTGGGTTGTAAATACAGTAGTGATGATCACACCCTCCATGATATCTGGAGATAGAAGGATTTTCCCTGGTAAGAAAAGGCTTAGCCAAACAGCATAAATGCTTAGCACATGCAGGGTGTCCAGTTGGTGCTCAATAAATGCTGGCTGGCATGACATTTAAGTTCACTTCATGTCATCAAACCTATCCCTCAAATGCCTATACAGTGTGTAACCTGTTCCTGTATGCGTGGAGCAGGAGTCACAACTCACAGACCTAGGGGTCTTGTAGGTAAGGAGAGTCACTAGGTGACCCTCCCCCCCACGTACCCAGCTCTCACCAAAGGCCTTTCTCTGTCATCTGTAAGAAAAGCCGCCTTTAATCCCAGCACTCGGGAGGCAGAGGCAGGCGGATCTCTGTGAGTTCGAGGCCAGCCTGGGCTACCAAGTGAGCTCCAGGAAAGGCGCAAAGCTACACAGAGAAACCCTGTCTCGAAAAACCAAAAAAAAAAAAAAAAAAAAAAAAAGAAAAGCCTAGTGTGCATTTTTATATGGCAAACACCATAGTTCTGAAGATTTCAACCAAGTCCACTTTGGGGGAGGTGCTATGTAGGGCAGTTGTGTACTTTTGTGGGGTTATCCTGGGTCCCCAGCTGCTGTATGGGGCATAGAGACTGTGGGTTCCATGAACCTAGACTCCGCAAACTGCTCTGCCTGCCCCAGCGTCCTCAACTGCTGGGTGGATGTGAGAGGAGGACCTGGAGGGAAGACAAGATGGAGCAGAGGGCAGATCCCCCGTGCCCCCATCCCATGGCTTTTGGAGGCACACAGCCTGTGTCAGCCTGGGAGTAAATGTCTTATATGCAATTTCCTACTATGCGCACAGACATGCTAACCCGGTGGGCACATGCACCCATGGCACACAGACCCATGGATAAAAATTATTTTTATGACTAAGAAAAGGTGCTTGGGATATTACTACAGAAGGGAGATAGGAAGGGGGAGAGAGGACTCAGGTCAGTTTTCATGGCCTCTGGAATGTGCCCAGCTCAGAGGCAGGCATGTCGGATTTACACTCACTCACTCACTCCTGCAGTCTGCAGAAGAGGCTGAGAGTCTCCTCTTTCTTGGGTTTGGTTCTAGATCTCACAGGATGGGAGAGTAGGGGACACAGTAGAGACCAGGACACTGACTCCTTAGTCACAGCCACTGACTCCAGGGGGGAGGCAGAGAAGATGGATGCAAACACATCCACACAGTTTGATCTCGAGCACCATGGAGGCTATTCAACCAGTGCGGTGAGGGAAGGCTGCCCAGGGAAGGTGGTGATGGCGAATGGAGTTATAGCCAGTCTTTGGAGTCACAGAAAGTCTTACCTGTTCTTCCTCCTCCCGGAGGCTGGGCAGGGTGCTAACAGACAGGTTGACGGCGGTGACGGTGACAAACAGAACGGACAGGCAGGCAAACACCTTGCCAGGCAGCCCCGAGTGTGGTCTCTCCACCATGTCCCGCAGCCTCCTCATACAGCGGCCCAGGCGGCCCTCACTGGTGGACGGACCCTCAGTGTCTTGGTCCTCGCTGTCCAGAGGCTCCTCCTCTTCCTCCCGCTCCATCATCTCGGCGAACTCCTCGATTTTCTGCAGGTACCGGCGCTTGCAGCAGCCGTCCAGGTGGTCCTCGGCGATGCCCCAGTAGAGCAGCTCCTCCTGGAAGGACAGGGCGCACATCTCCCGCAGCAGCCGCAGCTTGCCAGCCCGCAGGAAGGTGAGGATGGTGCCGAAGGCTCCAGGGTTGCGGTCGAAGAAGAACTCATTGCAGGTCACATCATAGTCGTCACACACGCTCAGGATGTCATCGAAGTTGGTGCAGGCTTTGAGCTGGCCCAGCCGTGTCAGCGGGAACTCATCCAGCGTGGTCCAAGGCAGCGAGTATTTGATGCCACCCACATTGATGATGATCTGGCGCCGGCGGTCCCCAAGTGAGCTGCCCTGGTGCAGGTCGTCCTGCGGGCGCAACCGCTGGGCCCTGCGGTAGAAGACACCTTTGATGGCCTGGCGCTGTGGGAAAAAGGCTGGGTGGAAGGAGGTGTCTGAGGTGCAGCTCAGGGCACTGTAGTCGTAATCCGAGTTGTCTCCCGGTAACAGGGTCATTTTGGGGCTTCACATCCCTCTTGGGCCTGGGGAGGAGAAGGAAGAGAGACCCTTGGTGAACCCCGAGTCTTAGCTGAGTCCCTCTCTGACTGTGGATTCTAAAGACACTTCCCTGGTCTGGGTCCCAAAGGCCACAGGTTGAAACCCTTGACTTTGAAAAAAAGAATATGTATTTTTATTTTATTTAAAAATGCCACTGTGGGTTTTGACTATTTTTGTTTATGTGAATGTGTGTGTGCCTATTTGTCTGTATGTATTACGTGTGTGCAGGTGCCTAAGGAGGCCAGAAGAGGACATTAGGGTCCTCGGAAATGGAGTTACAGGTGGCTGTAAATTGCCATGTGGGTGTTGCGGATTGAATCTTGGTCCTCTGCAAAAGAAACCAGTGCTCTTAAGCACCGAGCTATCTTTCTAGCTCCCCCAATTATATAATATACAACATATAAAAAACTATTATTACTGTGTGTGTGGTAGTGGATGTGTCTGTGTGGCAGTTGTGTGTGCACGTGCGCGGATGGGTGTGGAAGCCAGAGGACAGCTTTGTGGAGCTGGTACTCTGCATGCACTTTCACATGGGCTCTGGGGAAGGAACTCAGTCACAGCTTGCTTGACAAGTACTTTACCTGCTGATCCTTCTCACCGGCCTGAGGCTGACTTCTCGGTGTTGGGAATTGGAGGGGGGCCTCTGAGATAACTGGGGTCCAGGAGGGTCAGAGTGGTCCTGGGGTTGGGTTAGTTTCATGTGTGAGGTGGTGGAGACTGAGCCCAGGTGCATGTTGGGTAGGCACTCTGCCAGAGTGGCAGGCATCCCTAGCCCAGCCAACTTTTATCAGATTGGCTTAGCTGAGAAGGATAGCTGGGCACAGGCCAGTTGCTCTCAAGTGGAGTGGACTTAATCCACATGGGACATTCGGCAATGTCTGAGGTAGTTTTGATTGATATGTTGGGGCCAGGGAGGCAGCCCATGACAACCCTGCCAGTCATCTGGCTGAGAAGATCCTTCATGCTGAGTATTGAGGTGACAGATTTCAGAGTCAGAGAGCCAGGTAAGTCACTTACCTGTGAAATGAGTTTAATCATGTGACCCACTCTAGGGGATCAGGAAGGACAAAGTCCTGGACAAGGGCCAGGGGCTCAATACTGGCTGGTTATTGTATGAATGTTTATCTTAACACCTGTGTCACATCCACAAACAGGAAGCGGGTACATAAGAGTTAACGGACAAAGAAACGTCTGACTGGGCCTGGTTTGCTTGACTGTTGGCAGATGTCACCTGGAGGACCCTCTATGGCCCGCTGCCTTGTTGCCTTGAGGCAGGGTCTCTCATTGAACCGGAAGCTTGCTGCTTCAGCTCAGCTGTCTGGCCAGTGAACTCCTGTGATCTGCTTTTCTCCATCCTCCAATGTTGGGGCTACAGACACATCCATCTATGTCTGGCTTTTTACATGGGAGGTGGGATTTGAACTCAGGTCCTCATGCTTGCGGAGCAAGCAGTCTTACTGAGTCACATTCATAGCCCATGTTCTTCCTTTTTCAAGTACATTGTGTGTGTATGTGTGTGTGCGCGCATGCATGCGCACACATGTACTGTAGTGTGCAGGTGTGTGTACATTTGTGGAGGTCAGAGGTCAACTTTGGGTGTCCTTTCTCAGGAGCCATCCACCCTTTATTTTGGAGATGGGTTCTCACTGGGACCTGAGACTTGCTGCTTTTAAGCCAGGCTAGCTGACTAGCCCCGGGGTCTGCCTGTCTCCACTTTCCCAGTGCTGGGATTACAATCACACGCCACCATGCCTAGCTTAGTACTCGGTGCTGGGGATTGAACTCAAGTCCTCATGCTGAAGCGACAAGCACTTTCCCTGCTGAGCCATCTTCTTAGCCCCACTGTGTATCCAGTTTTACAATTATCTGCACTAGGTCTGCACCCAGTGATGAGCTCGTGGGCTCAGCTTGGTTCATGAATACTTCTGATGATTAAGAAATTTCATGTAATATGTATTCATGGCCTGAATTCCAGTTGAGAAATGCCTTTGCCTTTCAGGCCAGCTCTGGTCTACTGCAGTCCCAGCTACGCCCCTGTTGCAGCCCACTAGGTTTCCTAGTGACTGTACCCAGCATGACTACATAAGAGGTTGATTGGAGCCCATATGGGCCTGGGTACCAGGTGTTTGGAAGGGTCTACGCTTGGCTGTAACTAGCAAGGGGGAGGTCCTTTGCCCCACCCCTTGGCATTGTTATAAATAGCCCTTTGGACTAAAGTTCTGGGCCGGTGGATAAGGATCCAGGCCCACCCGAGTCTATCCTGTGTTTTCTCTCTGTTTCTCTCCCCTCTTTACTTCTACCTAAGTCTCTTACCCCTCATTCCTCAAGAGTCCCTGGGGTAAATAAGTGTGGGGGCTGGTCTCCCACACTCCCCACTGTCTCCATTACACGGTCTGTTCCACTCACGTTTCCTTCCTGTACTACAGCCATTTGAGGCCTAGCTAGAGGCCTTTCTAGAACTAAAGGGACGCATAGGGAAGTAGCAGAAGTTTCGTATTTTGGCCCTCCCAATCTCACTGTGTAGCCCAGGTTGTCCTCAGAACTGTGATTCCCCTGCCTTAGTCTCAAGTGCTGGAATTATAGGTCTGTACATAATGCTTAGGGAACACTTGGCTTTTTAAGATCACCGTCCATAGCTGGGCTTAGTAGAGCACGTCTATAATCCCAGCACCTGGGAGGTTGAGGCAGGAGGATTACTGAGTTGAAGGCCAGAATGGGCTATGCAGTGAGATGTTTTCTTTTTAAAAAACATTTGTTTAACATGAATGGGTGTTTGTCTGCATGTATGTCTATACCGCAAGTGTGCGGCGCCCCTGGAGGGCTGGAATTATGGACTGTTTGTAAGCTGCCGTGTGGGCACTAGAAATTGAACCTGGGTTCCCTGGAAGAACAGCCAGTGCTCTCAAGAGCTGAACCATCTCTCTAGCCCTAGAGACACTGTGGTTTTTGTTGTTTTGCTTTTTTGTTTTTGTTTTTTTTAAGACAGGGTCTCTCTGTATAGCCCTAGCTGTCCTGAGACTTGCTGGTCTTGAACTCAAAGATCGGCCTACCTCTGCCTCCCAAGTGCTGGGATTAAAGGGGTGTGCCACTACTTGTGGCTTTTTAAAAATACATATTTAAAAAAATTTTTTTTACATGTATGAGTGTTTTGCCTGCATGTATGTACATGAGTGCCTGGTATAAGTAGAGGTGTGAGATTCCCTAGAACTGGAGTTACAGATGGTTGTGAGCTGCCTTGTGGATACTGGGAATTGAACCCCGGCTCTCTGAAGGATCAGCCAGTGCTTTTAACTGCTGAGCCACCTCCCAGTCCATAGAGACACTGTCTTAATAAACAAAACCAAACAGCTGGGGTTATGCCCAGCACTGAAGAAACTAGGCATGGTGGCATACCCCGATAACCCGGCACTTGGGAGGTGGAGTCAGAGAGTTGTAAGTTTGAAATTGTTCTTTGCTAATGTGAACTGGAGTTCCTAGAGGGAGAGAAAAAGACAGAGAGACAGAAACAGGGATTGAGGGGGTGGAGGCTGTACCTGTGTTAAATATTCTATGAGGCCAAATGACTGAACTTGGAAGATTATGGATCATTAAAATGTTGCAGATCAGAACCAAATTATCTTGGGTTATTTTTAGTCTCTTTAAAAGCCATCCATTGCCCTCACCCGTGTCTGATCTAATCTCTTTGTGACTAGGAGCCCTTAGAATATATTCCTACCACATCACTAGATCTGTTGTGACCTACCAACTGTGGTCCCCACTACTGCCTTTCATAAATACTTCGATTTATCATTGGTAAAACATTTGGTAAAAATTATCCTTGGTAAATATTTGATTTCATTGTCCTGTAACTATTAAGAGCTCACATAACCACTTCCATAGTGGAACATGCTATTTGGGGAATATGTTTTCCTGGCCATGACCTCTAAGATTTGACTCTTCTTCCTTTTGGAGGCAAGAGCAGTGTTTTTGTTTATTTGTTTTGTTTTGTTTGTTTGCTTTTTCAAGACAGGGTTTCTCTGTGTAGCCCTGGTTGTCCTGGAACTCTCTCTGTAGACCAGGCTGGCCTCGAACTCACAGAGATCCACCGGCCTCTGCCTCCTGAGTGCTGGGATTAAAGGCGTGCGCCACCACAGCCCAGCAAGAGCAGTGATTTTGGGCTGACACTACATAGCAAAATAGAGGCCAGGCCGGACCCATTTCAAAACCAAACCGAATCAAATCATCGCTCCCTCCAGTTCCTGAAGGAAGCAAATGGTGCCGGTGGAGACGATCATTTCCAGTATCAGAGGGTATCATGAGGGTAGGGATGCTTAGGAAGCTCCCTTCCCCTGCATGGATTCAGAGCAGGAACCCAAGCAGGGAGGGAGCTCACTGCAAGGGGCCTCATCCCCACAGGAGTTTGACAGGGGCTTAGCACCACTCCACTCTCTCATCTTTGGGGAAGGCTGTAGCTTCACAGATGGGGCTTTGGGAAACTAGGCTACACCTGTTTGAAGTCAAATGCCTGCCTTTTAGAGCGGCTGGGAGCTTTTCACTTCTCCTAAAATTGGAAGCCATGTCCTCGGGCTCAGCCTGCCGGGATCCCTCAGAGGCGTGGGAACAATCCCTTTCAGGTGCTTCACTAGTGCCATGCTTCTCCGCTCTGCCACTTCATTGTGCCACCACAGACGAGAGGAAAGCTGTGTTCTACTTGGCTAGAACAGCCTGGAAGCAGAGGAGCTTCCTCGGAGGCTCACTCAGGAGCCCTCTTTTTTCCAGGAGTCTCCCTTGCACTCCCCACCTGCCCTTCTGGCAGAGGCTCCCCATTAGCGTCTGCCTAGGTCCCCCCGGCTCTTAGAGGTATTTCCACATGGAGTTCTCTGTCCCAGCAGGCTATTTGGAGTGCTGGGTGAGTGCTGGAGATCAGTCTCCTCAGTACCAGAGCTCACTGGGAGGAGGGTCAAAGGGCTGAACCGCTGAAGGAGGGACTGACCACACTTCTCCAGGTTGTGGTTCCACGGATGCCTGATCTGATGGGCACAGGAGGACAGCTGGCATTTCTAGACTTCAGAGTTCAACACATTCATCAAACAGGCCTACAGCCAGCTTCCTGGACACAAACGCTGCTTTCTCCAGCCCAATCCTTCCCAAGGGTCAAGTCTGTCCTTTCATTGAGTTAGTTAAGCCACCTGCAAGGATTGTGTGCGTGTGTGTGTGTGTGTGGGGGGGGCGGCTTTTGTTTCTGGGGCCATGGAGGCTCATGAGAGACTGCTGACTGGAAAAGGGGCTGTGGAGGAGTCATGCATTCCTTCTTGAACATTCCCATATATTAGATGCTATTCTGGGTCCTTGGACACACCAGGGAGCAACCCAGACTCTGCCTCTGTCCTCATGCCGCTGATGGTCCACAGAGAGACACAGTTTCCACATGAGTGCACCAGTGACTTCAGGATACAGTGAGTGCTGTGATGAGTCAGATCTGGGTGGTGGTGGAGGGTGACTCTGGGGTGGCAACATTATCTGGAGGAGTGGCGGGGGGCTTCTCAGAGGAGGGGACATAGGGCAGGGCCTTATGCGTGTGAAGCAGCCAGTCTTATGATTCTTGGGGTTGGTTACTCTGGGTGCAGGGAACAGGCAGGGTTGCTCTGTCTCGCAAGGGGGCTTAGACGGTCAAGACTGAAGGGCAGGCCGAGAGGCTGGGCAAAAAAGGGGCAGGAAGGCAGGAGATGCATTTGGAGGTTAGCTGGTGCAGGTATAGAGGCCGTGTGGGTCTCAGAGATTAGCTTAGGTTTTTCTGTGTGAGGCAGGGCTTTGTGGGCAGTGTCAGGAGTAGACTTGGGGGCAAGAGACCACAATGGGAAGAGCAAGGCTAGGACGAGTGGAGTGGATGGCGGGGTGGGGGGTGGGCTGGCATGGATTGGGTGGGCTTGGAGGCAGAGCAGGCAGAACTTACTGAAGGGTGGGACCTGGGCGAAGAGACTAGAGAGGAGTGTGATGCCAGAGGCGACATTTACAGAGGTGACCAGTAGGTGGCGCTGAGACAGGCGTGAGTGAGAAGGCCCCTCTGATAAACTGGTGTGGATGATGGACAGGTGTGTGTGTGTGTGTGTGTGTGTG
>CABHPP010134311.1:7626-29363 GCA_902168425.1 Peromyscus attwateri
AAGATGTTCAGGAAACAGAAACTAAACTGTCAATTTTAACATTTGTCAGACATTAGAAGATCCAACCTGGTCATGGATGTATACAACCTGTAATCCACTCAGCCTGGATGGATGGGTGGATGGATGGATGGATGGATGGATGGATGGATGGATGGATGGATGATGGATGGATATGTATGTGGGTGGGTGGATGGATGGATGGATGGATGGATGGATGAAGAGAAAAAGAGGGAGGACAAAAGGGAAGGAAAGAGGGAGAAAAGAAATAAAAATGACTTCAAGGGTATTTTTAAGGCTAAGTACTTAAAATATTGTTTTCAAATTTATTATTGCAGTAAGTTGTAATTCACAAATACTAGGGCTTTGGTTCTTAAAAGGAAGCTAAAATAATCTACAGAGTAGTATATGAAAAATAACAGGATAGAGTTTGGTAGGTAGAATTGAAACAACAATTCTCTGATGTTTCACTAGACAGAATATCCTTCCACCTTACTTGGGTCTTATGAAGGCAGGATGCTAGATGTCAAAGATTAAATGGTCTGGAAATCATAGGAAGTTTATTAGCAAAATAAACTCAGAAATAATAGAGTGATTATAGCCAGTGTGTTTTCATTGTCTTAAATTCCTAGAAAAACAATGAATTGACAAGCCAAGAAGTCTTTGCACCAACCAAAGAACATTTTTCTTTATGAGGGAGGCAGGTCTAAAGATGACTGCCAACACATACTTCTGCTTTTCATCTTCTGAATAGTTTAAGACATCGCTGTCACCTCTGACCCAGGAACAAGTTTTTAAAAGTACTGGATTCTCTTCACACAAAACTGATGGTAGGTTTTTCAAATCCTTCCTAAATCCTTCCCTGTCACTCTCAATTGACCTCCACCCGCCCCGTGGTACATACAATGGTTACCATGTTCTGTACGACGCCAGGGAAATCAGTCTAACTCACTGGGCCTCTTTTAAAAAATGAAAAAGAACAACAACACAAAGATGAGGCCTTGTGCATCCCAGGCTGGCCTTGAACTCCCTATATAGTCAAAGATGACCTCAAACTTCTGATCCTCCTGAGTATTGGGATTATGGGCTTGCATCACAACACCGGGTTTATGCCATGCTGGGGATCAAACCCAAGCCTCATGCTTGCAAATAAAGAACTCTGCCAACCAAACAATATCCCCTTAGCCAGAGACCTTAATTTTCTTAGGGGTCAGACTACCTGGTGAGACCCTAAAGCTGCTATGCAATGACCACTGGACCCCTAAACTTGTGAGGGATTACATATGTGACCTTAAAGAAAATATATTTAAACTTGGCTGACAGAAAAAGGAGGAAGATGGGGAGAGCAGCAGGAAATGAATCCGTTTTGCCTTATATAAGCATTGCTACTGTAGAGGGGGCTAGGTAACCCTCAGGGGACACACGAAGGTAGGGTCCTCACACACAGGTCTTCTGGTAAAAGTCCTGGCTTACCTCTTTCTTGCAATATGACCTTCATAATTAATAGCACTGTGGTAGCATCTTTGACCCTCGGATTTTTTTTAATCTGCCAAGAGAAGTTGGGAGAGATCATCTCTATCTTGTATGGCATTGTTTCAGCCAAGCAGCTGTACTGTTAGTTGATAAGAAAGTGTTTCAAAGAAGTCCCATCTGTTTTTAATTAGATTCCATTTTGGATCTTTATAACTGCTCTGCTGATACATATTAGGAGATACTGAAAAAACGCATACTGAAGCCATATGGTAACATACAAAGGGCAGATCCATTTAAATAGAATTGAACTAATGGCTTGTAGAAACTCAAAGTTTGAAATACTGAACAAGAAGTTAAAGGTTACTGGGAACTAGAAAAGGAAGAGTATTTTCACTGGCAATTAGTTGTGAGAGGAAACATCACTGCAGGAAACAGACATTCCAAGCATGTGACCAGAAACAAAAAGGGAAATATGAAAATAGACACCAAGAGTGAAAAAAGAAATGGTTGGGATTCAGCCACGGGTACAGAGAAGGAAGAAGAGCATAAAACCTAGAGCATATGACAAGTCTCACTCATGCTTGGGTCCTTGTTTTTCAGGACAGTGTGCTGTTCAGATCAAAACTGAGCAGAAAGCACAGATTTCTCATACGTTAGTGGTAGACTTTCAATGAACTGTGCTGACACATCACCCAAAGTACATTCTCTACACTCAGGCTTATTGTTCCTTTTGTACAGCTTTCTGGTTTGTACACAAAAATGCAGAAATGTCTAATGGCATGTCTCCACCATTTCAACATCCTCCAGAACAGTTCCACAGACCTAAAAGTCCTCTCCCCCTGACCCTATTGTCTTCACAGTTTTGCCTTGTCCTGAATGTCGTAGAGTTGGGACCATTCGGGGCATGGTGCCTTTGCAGATCAGCTTCTTCCACTTATTTGTATGTACTCAAGGTCTTTCTATCTTTCCACAGCTCAATAGTTCATTTCCTTTTGTGATGAGACAGGCTCTATTGTCTATTTATTTCAGTTGATTTATCCAATCACCTACTGAAAGACATCTTGCTTGCTTCTGAGTTTTAGCAATTGTAAATACGAATTTATGTGCACTTTTTGGTGAGAACGTAAAATTTCAATTGATTTCAAAATGATTAAACACCAAGAAGTCTGATTGCTGGTTCAAATGACACAGGTTATATTTAGTTTTGTAAGGTAAAAAGGTAGCTTTCCCACTAGCCATTCCACCATCAATGAATAAGAGAGTTACATGCTTGTTCGTGTTTGGTGTTGACAGGGTTTGGGGTTTGGGCCATTCTAATACATGTGCAAAGGCTTTAATTTTCAGCCTTCTAATAAAATATGATGTTGAACATTTTTATATGTTTGCCTGTCACATATATATTTATATACATATATATGTATATATACATATATATGTGTATATATATACATATATATTCCTTGGCAAGGTGTTTGTTCAGATATTTTCTGTTTCTTTAATTTCCTAGAATTTATTTTTGATTTTTCATTTAAAGTTTCTGAGACTCTCACATGAGTACTGTATTTAACTCTGCACTGAGTCCATTTAGTGTTGTTAGCATGTGTATATGTTTAGGACTGACCACCTGAGACTGGATGATCAATCGTGGAGCTCGTCCCTGGAGATAACTGAATCTCCCTCTCTCCGTAACCACTGAGTGCCTGGAGCTCTTCATCCAGGGACAGGGGCCTTAGTCCATGTCTCATGTCAACTACTGTAGCTGTCATGCAGGTCTTGTTTAGGCAACCTTATTTTTTTATTTTGATATTTCATGGGTTCCGCTTCCCTGTTATGTCTACAAGACCTTATCTAGCAGCAGATGTCCTGATCTTATAATCTTCCCACCTCTCTTCTAGAACATTCCCTGAGCCTTAGATGTAGGAGTTGTACACATCAACTGGGGCTGGACACCCCACAACTATTTATTCTCTGCATCTTGCCATCGTGGCTCTCTGTAGTAGCTTCTGTTTGCTGCAAAAATAAGTTTCTTTGATGAGAGTTGAGAGCTATACTTAGATAAATATTTAGAGTAAAATTAAAAATTACCTTAGGGGGCTGGACAGATGGCTCAGAGGTTAAAAGCACTGACTTCTCTTCCAGAGGTCCTGAGTCCAATTCCCAGCAACCACGTGGCAGCTCACAACCACCTATAATGAGATCTGGTGCCCTCTTCTGGTGTGCTGGCATGCATGCAAGCAGAACACTGTATATTATAATAAATAAATAAAATCTTTAAAAATCTAAAAAAAAAAAAAAAAAAAGAAATTATCTTAGTTTAGAAATGGCAGCAGTAGTTTCTCCTCTAGTGTCCATGACCTCTACAGCTACAGATAGTTGGCTAGGTTTACAGTACCAGGCATGAACTACTTCAAATTAAGTGGATCTTAAGTCCAATTAATTGGCTGTTGGTTACACTACAGGATGAAAGTGCCACTATTGCATCATTTGAGGATATCCTACCAGGCCAATCATTATTGTAGCTCATAGGCTTTCCTAATGAGTAGGATCACTGATTGTTTTTTTTTCCCCTTGGAGGCTTGCATAACACTTTCCAATACTATGAAAGCTTGTCCCCAGACAAGAGGCTTCCAAGTCAGTTCCAGCTTGATTAACAGAGAAACATCAGAATTAAATGACATTCATCAAAAGGACCTAACAAATATCTACAGAATATTCCATCCAAACAGAAAGTGCATACATTCCACTCAGAAGCCCGTGGACATTTCTCTAAAATAGACCACATACTGCATCCCAAACAAATCTTAACAAATTCAGAAAAACTGAAATTACTTTGTGTATCCTATCTGGTAACAATGGAATAGAGGTTAAAATCAACAACAAAAGAATCTCTAGTAATTACGTAGACTCATGATGATTAAACAACACATTACTGAATGGTGAGTGGGTCAAAGAAAAAAATCAAGAGAAAAAATTTAATCCCAGAATGAAATGAAAATAAAAACATGACATGCACAAAAACATATTGAAAGCAGTCCTAAGAGGGGAATTGTAGCTCTAATTGCCTACATTTAAAAAAATCAGAAAGAGCACTAATAAATGACTTATGATGAAACCCAAGAAAAACAAGAACAAACCAAACCCAAATCTAGTAGTTGAGAAGAAATAATGAAAATCAGAACATAAATTGATGAAATAGAAACTAAGAAAACAATGTGTCTTAGGGTTCCATTGTTGTGAAGAGACACCATGACCACCACAACTCTTATAAAGAAAAACATTTAATTGGGGCTGGCTTACAGTTCAGAGGTTTAGTCCATTGACATCATGGCAGGAAGCATTACAGCAAGCCAGCAGACATGGTGCTGGAGAGGAGCTGAGAGTTCTATATCAGACTGGCAGGCAGCAGGAAGAGAGTGAGACACTGTGCCTGGCTTGAGCATCTGAGACCTCAAAGCTCACACCCCATGTCCCATTTCCTCCAGCAAAACCACACCTAATCCAACAAAGCCATGCCTCCTAATAGTGTCACTCCCTCTGAGCCTATGGTGTTCATTTTCCATTCAAATCACCACAAAATAAAAAGAACCAATAGACATAAGAGCTAGCTCTTTGAAAAGGCAAACAAGGTTGGCATAACCTAACCCAATTCACCAAAAGAAAGAGAAAACTCCAACTAACAGGATCAAAGATAAACAAGGAAACATTACAACATACACCAAAGACATTCAGGCCATTATAAGGGATCACTTTAAAAAAAAAAACCTATACTCTAGGAGAAAGAATATGATCAAAATATACTGTGTATAAAAAAATTAATTAAAAACCCCACAATAGCCGGGCAGTGGTGGCACATGCCTTAATCCCAGCACTTAGGAGGCAGAGTCAGGCAGATCTCTGTGAGTTCAAGGCCAGCCTGGTCTACGGAGCGAGATACACAGAGAAACCCTGTTTCAAAAAAACAAACAAACAAACAAAAAACCCACAATATTCTATTAAGTTAGAGGACCTAAAAGAAATGAATGAATTCTAGATTCATTGGAACCACCAAGTTAAACCAAGAAGAGACAACTTAAACAGACCCACAACAAATAAGATTGAAACAGAAATAAAACGCCTTCTTCTGACTTAAAGAAAAGGCCAGGTCCAGAGGTATTCCCAGCAGAATCCCACCAGATGTTCAAAGAAGAACTACAACCAATACTTAATTATTCAAAAAATAGAAACAGAAGGAGCACTCCCAAACTTTTTATATGAAACTCTAACACCCAAACTAGGTAAAGATATATCAGAAACAAAATCTACTGATCAATGTCCCTGATGAACATAGATGAAAAAAACTCAATAAAATACTTGCAGACTGAATATGGGCATACATCAAAAAGGTCATCCACCACAATCAATTTGGCTTTATTCTGAAGATTCCTCAGTGGTCCAACACACATACATCAATAAACATAATCAATTGTTTAAGTGAACTTAAAAGACAGAAACCACATTATCATCTCGATAGATGCAGAAAAGGCCTTTAACAAAATCCAACATGCCTTCATGATAAAAGTTCTAGAGAGAACAGGACTGGAGAGAACATATCTCAACATAATAAAGGCTGTACACAAATCCACAGCCAACATCATTATCCTAAGTGGAGAAAACTTGACAAAATCCGATACAGTCAAAAGGAAGACATGACTGTCCATTCCCCCCACTCCTTTTCAGTAGTTCTTGAAGCCCTAGTTTAAGTAGTAAACCCAAGAAGGATATTAAAGGGATACAAATAGGAAAAGAAGTCACATTATCCCTTTTTGAAATGATATGATATTATACATCAGAGATCCCAAAAATTCCATCAGAAAACTTCTAAAAATTATCAGCACTTTCAGCCAAGTATCAGGTTATTAAATCCATTTTCTTATTGTTTTAAGAGATCTTTATATGTTTTAGATAACATCTTTATTGGATGTATCTTTTGCAAATCTTCTCTCTTGGTCTGCAGTTTTCTTATTTTCTTGCTCATGCTTTTAAAATACACAATCTCTGGTTAGAATAAATAAGGCTGATCTTAAAGCAGATAAAAATCAGAAAGCTATCCCTTTAAGGGAGTGATGGGCAAGTAAGGGAAGGGAAAGTGGTGCACTGTACAGTCAGCCTATATGGTCATGTTCTGATTCACTCACTCACAATGCAGATAAATGCACATAGAGATTGTCTCAGGGGGGTGACTGAAAATGTCAGCACCACTTGCCATGGCTTGCTATCTAATCTTCTTTCTGTCCTCTTCACAGTTCATCTGAAACATCATCAAATTTGAATGGCACCTCTTCCGGGAAGCCATGCTTTTGTGCACTCCACTTTCTGTGGATCCTGATATCTGAGCCCTAGCCTTAGCTTACACTGGGGCATATATTCTGAGGAGCAGCCAGCCTTGGTTCTTACTGTATCCTGAAGACTAGCACAGCATCTGGCATGTGATCAACTCTCACCAAACTTAGCTGCATGAATATGTAAAGCAGGTACTGGGAGGTGATACAGAGCCCATTATATTGCATTGCTAAGGCAACCCTACGAGAATACCACCACAAATTGAACAGCTTGAACCACAGAAGCTCTGGTGTCATGGTTCTGGAGGCTATGTCTGAATTCAAAGTGTCAGCAGGGCCATGTCCCCTCTGAAGGATCTAGAAAGGGCCTCTTTCCCACCAGTTATATTGAATAAGGACCCACTGAAATTACTTTTTTTTTTGAGACAGAGTCTTACTGTGTAGCCCTGGTTGGTCTGGAACTCACAGAAAACCACTGCCTCTGCCCCCTGAGTGCTAGGATTGTAGATGTGCATCATTATGCCCACCCTGACCCTACTTTAACCTCTGTAAAGACCCTAACACAGAACTCAGGAAAGCACTGCAATTTTGCTTTGTTTGTTTTATTTTGTTTTGTTTTTCGAGACTGGGTTTGGAACTCACTCTGTAGACCA
This sequence comes from Peromyscus attwateri, assembly GCA_902168425.1. Taxonomy (NCBI): domain Eukaryota; kingdom Metazoa; phylum Chordata; class Mammalia; order Rodentia; family Cricetidae; genus Peromyscus; species Peromyscus attwateri. The sequence continues at coordinate 15,068 of CABHPP010134311.1, forward strand.
GGCTGGCCTTGAATTTAGATATCTGACTGCCTCTGCCTCCTGAGTGCTGGGATTAAAGGCCTGTGCCACCACTGCCTGGCTTACAATTTTTTTATGCAAAGGAGAAAACTCACATCCAGACCAAAGATGCTGCTTGAAGCAAGATCTAGAATGTTCCCAGACTTAAAGTTCCATGTCCTCCTCTAGGCTTTCCATCTCATTGTATGAAACTGATCGGGGAAACGTCCACCTCCCATGAGCTCTCAGGAGGACTCTGCAGGGCCTCAGTGGTCACAGTTTTCATGTGGTTTAAAGAGTGACTCAACCCTTGCCCTAGAACTGTCATGGCATTGGGCAAGGCAAGCATGTTGACAAGAGAAAGAAGGCTGGCTGTAACATCGCATCCGCACTCAGAAAGCAGAGAGAAAGAAAGAGGGGCTAGCTCCTAGCGACTCCTTTCCTCCAGCAAGGCTCTACCTCCTAAAATTTCCAACAGCACCACCAGCTGAGGGCCACTGTTCAAATATGTGATCCTATGAGGAATAGCTCACATTTCGAATGCCACCACGGTGAAAGCACAACACTTAGATCTAAGTTTTATTGTGCATGTGGGGGGAGAGGGTGTTCAAAACATGATTTCTCTGCATAGCCCTGGCTGTCTTGAAACCCACTCTGTAGACCAGGCTGGACTCAAATGCAGAGATCCACCTGCCTCTGCTTCCCAAGTGCTGGGATTAAAGGTGTGCACCACTGCACCCAGCTTCTGTGTTTATTCTAGGTTTATGTGATGGTTACAGTTTTGAACATCACAGGGTTTAGAATTGCCTAGGAAGAGCACGAGACATGTGATTAAGGCTCCAGAGACAGACCTGGCTCCGATGGCAAGGGAATGAAGAAAAAGACAATCACGGATAGATACATGGACAGAAAACTGGGATCAAGTGGACTGGTCTAGAGAAAGCACATCACCCAGGGAGCTCAGTGTGTTTATTATATACAGTTGAACATAGGGCAGAGTTACTTATTTTTATTTTATGTGCATTGGTGTTTTGCCCGCATTTATGTCTGTATGACGTGTCAAATCACTTGGAACTGGATTATAGACAGTTGTTAGCTGCCATGTGGGTGCTGGGAATTGAAACTGGGTCCTCTGGAAGAGCAGCCAGTGTTCTTAACCACTGAGCCATCTCTCTAGCCCCTCAACATCCCTTTCAAGGAGGATGACCCAAAAACTTCCCACTAGGCCTGCATCCTAAATGTTCTACAACCTCCCAATAGTGCCAAGCTGGGGACTAAGTCTTTACCACATGAGGCTTTGTGAGTATTTCAAATCCAAACAGTAGCACCAACATGGGTCCAGGTGTGAGGTAATGAGTGCCAAACATGGACAGTAGCAGTAAAAAATAAAGAACAGAGTTCCAGGGGTGTTTGGGAATTAGACAGAAAAAGATGCTATGACTAGTTGACCATGATTACCTAGTGGCAGTGTGTAGGGAGTCTTTTTCTGTCCCACCAACCAACTCCCAAATAACAACACAGAGACTTCTTATTAATTATGAAACCTTGGCCGATAGCTTAGGCTTGTTTCTAACTAGCTCTTATAACTTAAATTAACACATTTCTATTAATCAATGTGCTGCCACATAGCTCATGGCTTGGTACCTCATCTCCTACATGTCATGCTTGTTAGCATTTAGACATTGCCTGGCAGTAAGCAGGCAGTACCTTGGCCCACTCAGGGTCCTGACATCATCCTAAGTAGCCCATTTGTGCATGTGCTAGCCCACTTTAAGAGGTGGGCTCTGCCCACCTCTCTGTCTGTCTCTCTCCCTCCCTCCCTCTCTCTCTCTCTCTCTCTCTCTCTCTCTCTCTCTCTCTCTCTCTCTTCCTATGAGGCTGTGTCTACACCTCCTCTCCTCTCTTCCCCCTTTCCTGTCTCTTCCTCTCTTCTCTTCTTCCTCTTCCTCTTCTCTCCTCAGCTCCCCTCTCCCCTGCCAATAAAACTCTCTGTATGAGTGCTGTCTGCATGGCGGGTCTCTCTCACCCACCATGGAGCACCTTGGCTCCAACTCGCCAAGGTCTCTCTCCTTTACAAAAATGCTTCTTCCACATCTCCTCACAACTCCATCTTCTTCTTCCCAGTGTTTGTTTTCTCTGCCCCAAAAATCCCGCCTAGCTATTGGCCTTTTAGCTTTTTTTTAAACCAGTCACAGTGACTCATTTTCACAGAGTGTAAAGGAATATTCCACAACAGCAGTGTAACTTGTTTGAGGCCTCTCAGAGGTACCGTGTGCCTTCAGCCGCCTCTGAACCCCCAGGAATCTAGCTGGTGTTGTCCTCTAGACCAAACTCTTCCTTTCCACACATCTCCATGGGAAGAAAATGAATCCACCTCCTAATGAACTCTTGCAGGCCCTCCAGGCTCCTACAAAGCAGCTGGATCAGCCCGGGCTGCTTCATAAATGTAAACATGCCCTGAGTGAGAGATGTGTGCATTTCATCAACGGTGACTTACTCGTGAAAAATAAGTGCGATCAAAGCAGAGGTAACAGTGGAGATGGGGCGTTCTTGCAGCTAAACAACGATTTTTCTTTAACTTCTAATACTCAGTGACCCCAACTAGCAGCAAGTTAAATGATGGGAGTAGAAACTCGTTTTCATTAAAGGGCACTAGATGCCAACTAGACTAATGTTCAAATATTGTATGGAGTTGAATTCGTGTGCTATGCAAGTACAGCACACATGTGCAATGTGGCCTCACATCTGCCTCTGTGGTTTGGCGTGTGTTAAGAGATAGGAATCTCTAAGCACTCTCCCACCAGTCACCTCAGATATGATAGATCTCCCATCTTAACCCCAGAATAAAAGTAAAGGACCTTTACTGGGGGCATCATTCAATCTGCTCTTCATGCTCACAATACAAAAAACACAAGATCGCAACAAAGGCAGCTCTTTCATGGGCAAAGTGTTCAGTATGACCATTAGACATCTGCAGAGTCTGTTTCCTAAAACTGGGACACATGTTGTTCTGGATGGTGGGATCTAAAGGGGAAGGAACAGATGCTTTCCACTCATATATGCTAATAACGTTATCTGAAAATGCAGGAAGGCAGGCAGGCAGGCTGCTAAAATAGATGCTGACTTGAAATTACCAACAAATGCATCAAAACAAAAAGGCAGTGATTTTTGGGAGTCTTGCCCACTGTGCACCCTAAAAATACCACAAATAAAAACCCGAAAATGGATCTGCTCGGCCCACGTGCTTCTGTTGTGCTTCTTTGGAAGGAAACAAACAGATGCAATGCTAGATGAAGCAGAAGGTGGCTTGGGATAGCAGCCCAAGCCTGGACAGGGATGGCAGTTTAAAGCTTCCTTGGTATAAGGACGTCTTTCAGTTCGAGTCAAACTGTCATGAAAAATATGGGAGGAAGGGACTGGACATTAACGAAACAAAATGTGGGGGAGAGAGGGGAGCTGGAGAGAAGGAAAAAACTGCGGAGAGGGAAGCTGAAAGCAAGCCTGGAAATAATGCACAGGAGGACAGTGGGACTTGAGGCTGTGGGGTAGAAAAGCTAGTTTTGCTCTGATATGGGAACATTTAGTTTCAAATGAAGCGACTGAAAGAATTCTACGGTAATATTCTGTGCAGGTGATGCTCCTCATTGGGGTAACTAGTTCTAAACACCAAACATTTCTGAAAGTCATAGGAAAAGACTGTAGCTTTGCGATTATGAAAACTCATCCATTCGCCTTGAAGGAGAGACTATATAGATGGGTTAATACAATATCTACAACCATTAACCTCCTCTGCTACAGAGCCTTCCTCCTGCCATCTCCCTCATCCGAGAGACCCAGATTCAACCCACATCAGGACCACTCATCATGCCCTGTGCACAGCATCTCTCCCTATGTTAGACCTGCTCCTCCCAAGTTGATAGACTTGTCATGATATCTCAACTACCCTCCTAGTCTCACAAGCTTGTCCATCACATATGTGCTCCTGTTTTGCCAATCCTTTCAGCACCGGCTCTCAGGATTACTCAAAAAAGGAATTCGTTCTTCATTTTCAAAATGTTTCTTGGGAATATTAGGGACAAAACAATATAAAAGAAAAGATGGAGAGTTCAAAGAAACTAAACACATGCAAACTGTCAAATTCCAAGAGGAATAGAAGAATTTATTTTCAACAATATAGACTAATATCTTAGCTTCACCTCTTGAACTATTAGAGAATTAGATGCAACTTTGAATCTTGCATAGGTAGATGAGTTTGAGAACATATTGGAGTCATGTTTTATCTTTGCTTGGCTGGAGTTACCAGACTAAGGTCAAGAGGTAGGTCCTACAGGAGACAGTGTATATAATTTATTTAGCCTCGTTCCTAACATTAATAGTCAATGAAGAGTGGGTGCTAATGGCTGAGTATATCTCCAATAGTAATGAAAACAATGAATATTGCTCCAGTTTGGGTCTTGAATACCCATTTGTTAAAGGCCTCATCCTTAGCGTAGCATTATTGAGATGCAGTGGAAGCTTTATGAGGTGAAGCCTAAAGGGGGGGTCTTTAGGTCTTGGGGTTGTAAGCTCAAACAAGGTAGGGGAGACATTATATTCATCCCCTTCCTGTTTGTGGTTTCTTGCCCATGAAGTGAACGATTTTGCTCTGCAAGCACTTTCATTCAATGACACACTGGATGTCTAAAAGCAATGATGTCATAGACTGTAACCTCCCCCTTTCTGCTTTTTTCTCATGTGAGTCTATGTGCATACATAATATATGTGTGCACAATAGGTCACATGTGTATGTGTGAGTGCAGGTGCACATGCGCCATGGCACAACTGTAGAGGACAGAAGACACTTTGGGGAGTGGATTCTCACCTTCCACTTGGTTTCGGAGACAGGGTCTCTATTTGTTTGCTGCTCCTGCACCACACATGCCACACTAGCTGGCCCGTGAGCTTCCCAGTGATTCTCCTGTCCGTCTCCCATCTCTATTTGGGAGTGCGAGGATTACAGATAGTTACCACACATCTGGCTTTTCATATGGGTTCTGGAAATCTGAACTTGGGTTGTCAGACTTGCATGGTAAGTGCTTTTACCCACTGAGCCGTCTCTCCAGTCCCCTAAGTGAATGTTTCAAATATTTATTATGTGTCAAATCCGTCACCCAGCAGCACAGACTTACTGGACTGAATGGTGTTCCAAAACTCCACGTAAGTCAAGAACGTCAGGCCTTCATTTGGAGACAGAATCTTTGCAGATATGATCAAGTTAAGTCAGGATCGCTGTGGGTCCTAAATCAAGGGTTTACTGTTCTTCTCCAGGAAAAGAGGGATCTGAAGACACAAAGGAGACACAGGAAAGAAATGTGAAGACAAGAGGCAGAAATAAGAATTGGACTGCCACAAACCAAGAAATCTCAAGGGTAGCTGTGTCAAGATAGACTGCTCCTTGCTCTAAATTACTGCACATTATATACAGCAATATTCTTGTCTGTTTTCCAGACTGTACCTTGACCTGAGAGACTCCATTTTATAAGCAGTTTTTTCTTCCATTTTGAGTGCAGGGTTTTTACACCTGTTGGGCACACAAACAACATCACCTGTCTGGCACCACCCACGAGGCACAGACTGAGAAAGAACTTACTCCTAAAAGTAAAAAGGATTTTCTACCTTTAAAATGCCTATAGATTTATCAAAGTAAAATGAGATCATCTTAGTCAGTGTTCTACTGCTGTGAAGGGACACCATGACCAAGAAAACTCTTATAAAAGAAAGCATTTGAAGGCTTGCTTGCAGTCTCAGAGGCTCAGTCCATTATCATGGCAGGGAGCACGGCAGCAGGCAGGCATCAAGCTAGAAAAAGAGCTGAGAGCTACATCCTGATCTGCAAGCAGGGAGAAAGAACCAGGTCTAGCGTGGGCTTTTGAAACCTCAAGGCCCTCCCCCAGTGACACATGTCCTCCCTCCAACAAGGCCACACCTCCGAATCTAAGCATTCAAATATATGAACCCATGGGGGCCATTCTCATTCAAAGCACCACAGGGACCATATGAGCACATAGACATATTAAAATATCAGGAAAACGAAGGCTAAGAATGTATTAAATACATCAAACTAAGAAAAGGATGAAAACACTTGAACCCCTTAAATAGATGGACACCTAACTCTGTGATGGCAATGACCTCCATTGACCTGTCATGACAGGGGGGGGGGTGTCCAACTACAGGCAGAGAACTCCCAACTGTTCTACACAGGCTTCTGTTTAGCTACAATCCCACTGCTGACATGGCCTACTTCAATTGCTGTCTGTCCATTTAGACACAAATGATCAAGTTAAGTCAGGATTGCTGTGGGTCCATTTGTCTGTCTATCCATATGTCCATCTGGACCCAGTCCTACTCTTGGTCTCTATGGCCTTCACAATCCCACATTTTGCTTCTATAGCTCAACTGGATCTTGAGGCTCAACTCATATTGGTGACCCAGCAGTTTGACCCTGCCACAGCATCTCCATCAGATCCCCAGTGGGGTTCTTTTTTTTTTTTTTTTAAGATTTATTTATTTATTATGTATACAGCATGTATGACTGCAGGCCAGAAGAGGGCACTAGATCCCATTACAGATGGTTGTGAGCCACCATGTGGTTGCTGGGAATTGAACTCAGAACCTCTGGAAGAGCAGTTAGTGCTCTTAACCTCTGAGCCATCTCTCCAGCCCCAGTGGAGTTCTTTATCTAGTCCTGCCTCCACACACCCACACAGATGCTCTTTGCATCTCTGTAAAACTTCTTTTGAACTCCTTAGATTATGCTTCAGCCTCTCTAATCCTCTTATGGGATATTCAGTAACCTACATATACACAGACATGAAGAGACATATTTACTGTGTGATGTGTGACATGTGGTTTGAGAGTTAGTAGTTAAGATTGGAATAAAACAACCCATGTTTCTGAGGATTGTAGGCAGGTGACAGTAACTGGGGAGAGGGGCTCATGAATCACAAACATTGTCCTAGTCAGGGTTACTAGTGCTATGATGAAACACCATGACCAAAGCAACTTGGGGAGAGAAGGGTTTAATTTCAGCTTACACTTCCAGGTAACAGTCCATCACTGAGGAAAATCAGGGCAGGAACTTGAAGGCAGGAGCTGATGAAGAGACCATGGAGGGGTGCTGCTTACTGGCTTGCTCAACATGGTTTGCTCACCCTGCTTTCTTATAGAACCCAGGACCACCAGGCCAGGAATAGCACCACACACAATGGGCTTGCCCCTCCCCCACCAATCACTAATTAAGAAAATGCCCTCATCTGGATCTTATGGAGGCATTTTCTCAACTGAGATTCTCTCCTTTCACATAACTCTAGCTTACATCAAGTTGACATAAAACAAGCCAGCACAGACATACAAAACACATATTTCCCAAGAATCTATAGACAATTAATAGTTGCTAGAGGAGGAAGACAGATTTCTTCAGTGGTACAGCCACTGATAAGGTACCCATGACCCTACCATGACCTCTACCCATGTTCCTGTAAGCAACCCTAATGAAACTCACTGGATCAAACAAGGGGGCACGAGGGAGATAGGTCAGTACACAAAGCCCCGCCGCACAAGCAAGAGGACCTGGTTGAAGCCCTGGCACCCACATAAAAACTAGACGTGGTGGCACACTTCTGCAACCCAGCACTGGTAGGAGCAGGGGGCAGAGACCCGCAGAATCCTGGAGCCAACTGGTCAGGCAATCTAGCCAGTCACTGAGCTCCAAGTTCAAGAAGGGACCCTGAAAAATAAATAAAAATAAACAAGGTGACAAATGACAGGATAAGACACCCAACGCTGACTTCTGGCCTCTTTACACGGGCGCATTCACACACACACACACACACACACACACACACACACACACTCACACACAAAAGACATGAAAGTAGATGGGGGACTAGTTAGGAAGAGGGTCAGTGGCATGGGAGAGGGTATGTGGGTAATGGGGAGTGAACATGATTAAAATATAAAATTTATGAAAATGTCATAATATACACAAAAATTTTTTTAAAGAAAACTTGTGTTTGCATCAGCCAGCTATCAAGGCACATCAGAACCACAGAGAAAGCACTATGCCATAACACAGATGAACACATGTGTACCTTTTCACAATGTCAAAACTTGAAACAATAGATTCACAACGTGCAGTGGTTTGATTGGCAACAATTTGTCAGATAACCCTGCCTACCTTGGAACTAGACCAAGACAAATATAAGTTCTTTCATTTTAATCTTAGTAGTAATATTAACTCTCTCATCACATAGTATTTAGTACACAGTAAATATTATTATGTATGTAGTCATAGAATAAATGTAAGTTGACAAGCCTACAGTTTTACAAGCAGGTTGATAGAAACAGAAAACAGTCTCTCAGGGCAAGGCACAAGCCGAAAAACTACAGTTTGACATAATATAGAGTAAAGTAGGTGATGGCTATTCTTGGTTGTCAACTCTTGACTACGTCTGGAATTAACTAAAACCCAAGCAGCTGGGTATATTTGTGAGGAATTTTTTTTTTCTTTTTTCTTTTCTTGTTTTTTTGAGATTGGGTTTCTCTGTGTAGTTTTGGTGCCTGTCCTGGATTTCACTCTGTAGACCAGGCTGGTCTTGAACTCACAGAGATCTGCCTGGCTCTGCCTCCTGACTTCTGGGATTAAAGGTATATGCCACTGCTGCCCGGCTGAGGGATTTTTCTTAATTAAATCATTTGAAGTGGGAAGACCCACCTTTAATCCAGATCTTTTGAGGTAGGAAGATTCACCTTAAATCTCTATCTATCTATCTATCTATCTATCTATCTATCTGTCTATCTATATGGGATTTATTAGAGTAGTTTACAGGCTGTGGTCCAGCTAGTCCAACAATGGCTGCCTAACAGTGGAAAGTCCCAGTTCAATCTATAATATATAGATATATATAGATATATATAGATATTCATTAGAACCAATAGAATGAATATATTAGAACTGATAAAATGAATACATATACACATACATACACCATGTTATAGAATATATATGTACATATACATAAATATACATACATATAGGCATATATGTGTGTGTGTATATACATACATACATACGTACATACATACATTCCACAGGTATAGAACTATCCATTGGAGCCTAGTAGGCTCATCAGTGAATATCCAACTGAAGACAATCACTCCTCCTCCTGAGCATCCATCAATAACCAATTGTTCCCCACAAGGGAGGGGAGGGCCCCACGAGCCTGACTGCTGGCAGGTCTAGTCTTATGCAGGCCCAGCGCACACAAGGACAGCTGATGTGAGCCCATTATTTCAATGGCCGTGTCCTACCCAGAAGATAGCCTTGTGCAACCCTCCTCCCTGCCACCTAGCTCTTACAGTCTTTCTTCACCCTCATCCACATTGTTCCCTGAGCCTTATGGGAGTAGTATGAATGTTCTGTTTATGGCTGAGCACTCAAAAGTCCCTTATTCTCAGCATCCTGAACAGCCTGAGTCTCTGAGTTTACTGCCATTCACTGCAAAGAGAAGCTCCTCTGATCAAGACTGAGAGTAGCATTTGGCTGTAAAGATAAACAAACATTTAGAAGGTAGTTTGAAGGCAAGCTAGCAAAACAACAGAAAATGAATCCAGGTGCTTAAGGAAAGGCTATAGGAGGAACTCCTGTGCAGAATGGGAAACAGATAATATCTTCAATCTCCATTCCCTAGAAACCTATTGCTTCTATAACGATATCCCTCTCTGTGTCTACTATGTGCGTTTTAAGGGCTGAGGATGTAGCTCAGCTATTTGAATGTTTGTTTAGTAAACACAAAATCCTGGGTTCAATCTCCAGCACCATATAAACCTGGCACAGTAGCCTACACCTGTAATCCCAGCACTTGGGAGTAGGCGGGAAGATCAAAAGTCCTAGGTCATCCTTAGCTACATAATGAGTTGAGGCCAGCCTCTGGGATACAGGAGACCCTGTCTCATAAGAAATAGAGCTTATTCAATACTTCTGGGTAAGATGGCAGATTAGAAGCCACAACACAGAAGCTCAGTGACAGAGGAAAATTATAGTCAAGATAATACACAATAAGTTCTTCTCCTGAGAGACAAAGGAGATGGGAGAGCTGAGCATTGGAGCCCAGCTGTGACCCCAATACAAACCACATAACCAAATGAAGTTGCAACCATACTAGACTAGAGAGCTTCAATCCATACTTGTGGTAGGCAGAATAATGTCCTCCTCAAGACATACACACACTATTTTCTGAAGTCTATACACAGTCAGGAAGGAAAAGGACAGTCCACAGTCTAGGGGAAAAAATGTTTGCAAATCATGTCTTATTCAAAATACACAAATTCTCAAATTCAATAACAGAAAAACAAACTGTTATGGTTTTAGTATGAGTTGTGTCCTTCAGAAATTTATAGTAAAGATTTTGTACTCAAGATTTTGAGAAGTGCTATGGGTCCCTGTGGGAGATTATTGGGTCACAGGAGATGTGCCTTCAAAGTGGATTGTAGGACCTCACCCATCCTCTTCATTTGCTTTCCAGGTTAAGATATATCCCTTAACATGCCATCTATGACAGAGGGCTAAACCAATGGAGCCACCCAATCTTGGACTTGACCTTCCAGAATCATGACTAAAATAAATATCTCTTCACTGCATAAGCCTGCGTCACATATTTCAGTATACTAATAGAACACTGACTGCTATCCAAACACACACCAAACAATGGAACAGTCACAACAGTCACATCACCACAGAAGGAGTATGACAGGTAAATAAGTACATGTCACAATGCTCAAAATCATTATGCACGGAAAAATGAAAATCAAAAACACAATTTTTGGCAAAGATGTAAAGCAACTGGAAATCTCAGACATGACTGGTAGAAATGTAAAATTGGAAAACAGCTGAGCAGTCTCACAAAAAGTTAAACCTATACTCACCACAACCTAGCCATCTACTCATGAACATTCACCAAAGAGAAATGTGTGTGTTTGTAGGTCATGAAACTAGAAGGGAGATCTTTACAGGGAAGGGAGAGATCTTAAGGGAGGTGGGAAATAAGCCAAAGCAATACATGTAATGGGAGGCCGAGAAGGGCTAACTGCAGAAACAGGAAACGGGCTAGAGAGGAGAGGAGCACACAGGAGGAGAGTGGGGGAGGGGACAACACGCCCAAAGCATGATGACAAGCATGCGTGAAATGCCATGACAGAACAAATCTATTAACATGTATACTCACCAAACGTTAATAAACATTCCTCCAATCTTCAGAGGGGAGGAACTGGAGAGACAGTTCAGAGCTAGTAAGTGCACACTGCTTGTCTTAATTAAGATTACTATTGCTGTGTTGAAACACCGTGACCAAAGAGCAAGTTGGGGAGGAAAGGGTTTATTTGGCTTACACTTCCATGTGGTAATCAATCATTGAAGGAAGCCAGGACAGGAACTCAAACAGGGCAGGAACCTGGAGGCAGGAGCTGATGCAGAGGCCATGGAGGGGTGCTGCTTACTGGCCTGCTCCTCATGGCTTGCTCAGCCTGATTCCTTAGAGAAGCCACGCCCACTGGCCCAGGATAGCACCACTCACAATGGGCTAGACCCTCCCCCATCAATCATTAAGTAAGAAAATGCCCTACAGCAGGGTCTTACGGAGGCAGTCTCTCAGTTGAGATTCCCTCCTTTCAGAGAACTCTACCTTGTGTCAAGTTGACATAAAACTAGTCCGGACACAGATCTTGCAGAGCATCCAATTTCAGTTCCCAGTACCCACACCAGGTGACTAACTGCCACCTGTAAGTCCAGATGCAGAAGGATTACACACCTCTAGCCATAATCATACATACTGATACACATAATTTAAAATAATAAAACAAAATCTTAAAACAAACACATCCAGCAGAGCATGATATGTGCCTGTAATCTTAACACTTGGAAGGCAGAGATGGAGGCTGGAGGCTAGCCTGGGCTACATGAGACCCTGCCTCAATAAAGTAAAATAAAACATACATTCATACTGTAGCTTTTAAGCATTTGATAGGTGTGCTACAACCCATATAACCACAGAGGTTAGGTGTCAAGTAAGGGACTAGAGGAGAGGGCAGATCCCTCAAGGAAGAGAAAATAGAATATATTGTAATAAGTCTTTCTCTGCCCCACCAGCCAGCTCCCAAATAACAACACAGAGTTGTATTATTTATTATAAAAGCTTGGCCTTAGCTCAAGCTTGTTTTGAACTAGCTCTTATAACATAAATTAACCCATTTCTATTAATCTACATTCTGTCACATACTGCCCATTCTGCTTCTTCCGTGTCTCCTGGCATCTCTCGTGTGCCTAGTTTCATCTCCTCTTCCTTTCTTTCTCCAGAAACCCCGCCTATGCCTCTCACCTAGCTATTGGTCATTTAGCTTTTTATTACACCAATCACAGCAAAAACATCATCACACAGTATACAAATATCCTACAACATATATAGTTATGGAGAGACATGGGAGACACTGGAGTGGGAAGATTAAATGAAGAGTAGGAGGGGTAAAGGGGTAAGAGAGGGACTATGGAGAGGGACAACTAACACTTGAGGGCCATTTGAAGGGTCGTCTAGACACCTACTACTATAGAAGCTTCCTAAAATATATACATATATAAGAGATTTAAACAGTCACCAAATAATGGGGGAGCCAAGGCCCCAACTAGACATCTTTTCCCACCAAGTAAAATATCCAGTGCCGGGAATGGGTTACATATAGTTGAGTTGTTAGCTAAAGAGACCCCATGGAAACCTCCAAACATCTCAGGCTATTTCCAAGGCTATTTGTTGCTCTCCACAAATTACTGATAAGGTCCTATTGCTGAAGACAACATTTACATTCATCATTGAACACAGAGAAGTCGAGCTGGTGCCTTTATTCCTACTGACTAGTGTTCCTAGTACTGAAATGTACCCTGCACACTACCAGAGCAGAAAGGCAACCACCAACCTAGCCGCAAACCCTGAAATCTACAGTGGTGCCCTGCTCACATGATATATTGTGGTATAATAGTGGCATCAATGTTTTAGGGGTAACAAACCACTCTCTGATTGAACTTAAGGCCCACACCACAATGCCTGTGGCTAAGAACCTGAGACTAGCTAGTCAGGAGAAAACCAAGTATTATTGTTCTGCAAAAGAAATGTAGCAATATGACTCCTAATGACCTTCTCTATACCCATAGATCAGTGCCTTGCTCAGCCATCATCAGAGAACTAACACAGAGAACCACACTGGCCAATGTGCAGGCAGGCAGTGAGACACTTCGGGACACTCAGTCCTAAATGGGATGTCTTCATCAAACCCTTCCGCTCAGAGATCAGGGAGTATGTGGAAGAGGGAACGTAAAGATTGTGAGATGGGATGAATGACACCAAGTGTCTTCCAGATACAAAAGGACTGATGCACACATGAACTCACATAGATTGTGGCAGCATGAACAGGGCCTGCACAGCTTCAAAACAGATGGGGGTCCCAGCACTGAGAGGGGGAAGCAGACATGAGCTCTCAGCCCTAACCAAGAAACTCTCTGCAACTGACATTCTCTAGCAAAGGAAAAAGCAGTTTTCTCCAATGGAGTCTCATTGGGTATATTAACTACACTGAAGGGCATGGCCAACAGTAAAACCAACTCAATGCCTTTTTATAGACTTTTTGTATCATATTGCTTTGTTTGGGTTTTTTGTTTTGTTTTGTTTTTGTCTTACTGGTCTTTTGCTTGTATGTTATGGTTTCTGATTTTTGTGTGTGTGTGTGTGGTTTTGTGGGTTTTGTGTGTGTGTATGCTTCTTGTGTTTTTTGTTAATTCTGATTTGTTTGGAGTTTTTGTTTGCTTTCTCTTAAGAGAAAGGACTTGGTGTCAGATGGGTGGGTAGGTGGGAAGGATCTGGGAGGACTCAGGGGAAGAGAAACCATGGTCAGAATATATTGTGTGAAATTTTTTCAATTAAAAAAGTACGAAGGAGTCTTTGAAAGGATGAACAGTGCTGGTGGGTCGGCGGACATGGTGGAAAAGTTACGAGCCACAGCTATGACTACCAGAGTTAGAAAGAGCTTTATTAGAGAGAAACCAGGCCTGGAAAGACAGAAAGATGGCGGGAGCAGAGCAGAGAAGGAACAGAAAGAGGAGTGCAGAGAGAGAGCGTGGGGGTCCGTGTGTGGCTTTTTAAGGCAGAGATTGTGTGACCACGCAGTCTTCTGATGATATAAGACATTAGACCCAGAAGAGTGAGAGCAGGATCCTAACAGT
>CABHPP010134313.1:0-19437 GCA_902168425.1 Peromyscus attwateri
GGCCTGGAGGCTGCAGCTTTCCTCAGCACAGGCTTCCCTAGGGCCAGCAATTTTAACCGATAACAGAACCATTAGCTAGAATAGAGTATTTCTTAAGCCTGTCTGGGCTCTGTTTTTATGCAATAGTTCTATAAAATGGGTTCAAATAATTGTTATGATTCTGCACTTGGGAAAACTGATGAACAGAGAGTCTCTGCCCCCTTTTGGAACTCTGTCAATATAGGAAAAATGGGAGGAACTGGATTTGGCAATGTCCCTCTCAACAAGCTCGGAGATCTTTGCCAGCCACAGCTTCAAACAGATCGTTCTTGGTCTGTAGCAGATGTCTGCCTGTGAGGTTCCACTCTTGCTGTAAAACTACAAAAGACTCCTGAGGCCCGAGAGGACAATTGTCTTTCTTCCCTCTTCCTTCCAACATACCTGGATTGCCGCCAACCTTCAGAGTAAAGGCAGGAACACAGTTGGCCTTCTGTATCCGAAGGGTCCCTGTTTGCAGATTCAACCACAGGTCAAAAATATTTGAAAACATCTACAAAACAACTCCCACAACTAAGGCTCAGGGAAGCTTTGGGGAGAGGCGGCGGAAAGACTGTAAGAACCAGAGGCTAAAGGAGTTTGCTGTGAGACCAAGTGGCCTGGTAATGTCAGAAGCTACACACACAAAGTCTCACCAACATGACTGCCAAGCGTGAGCTGAACAAGGACAACAGCAGTGGACACGCCAAAGTGGATGGGAACCCATGAGGCCTCAACCCCACAAAGAACTACAGGCAACTAAGAAATGCTGAGGGTGGGAGAAAGTCTTCCCCAGGGACGAGCACACTGATTGGTCATGTAACAACAATGAATGGGAAAGAGAGACAACTAATTTGAAAGCGAATAAGGGGTATACGGAAAGGTTTGGAAGGAGGAAAGGGAAGGGAGAAATGATGTAATTTTATTATAATCACAAAAAGAAAAGAAAAATATTTGGAGGAAAAAAAAGTGTGTAGGGAACATTTGAACCCTTCCTCATCCTTATTCCCTAAGAAGCAGTGTACCAGCTAATTGCCCAGGATTACACCCAGAGGTGTCGTCATAAGTACCCATGGATGACTGATGGCCCATGGAGGCCAGGAAGGGTTTGCACAAATATTACCTTTAACATAAAGGATTTGGGCACCAGAATTAGGTGTCTGTGTGGGTCCCAGATACGATCGTTAGGAACAAAGATTTGGACTGGAGGGATAGCTCAGCCATTACAGGCTAGGCTCACAATCAAAAATATAAGGAACAAAGATTTGAGTCATGAGGTGCCTGCTGGAACAGTCCAGAGGCATCTGTTGAAAATCCAGGTTCTTCTGTCCATGGGAAATGATAGGACCAGGGACACATGATCTGAACTATCAACAGGGACTGCTTATTAAGAAAGACAAAAATAAGTAAATAAAAGATAAGCACTCCAGAGAATAAGAGTGAGATAGTGAACTAAAGGAACAGTATGTGCTTATTCTAAAGCCGTGGGCTGTGAGCCATCTGACCCTTTGTAAGATATTTACACTTCACTGTCTTGGAAATTGTGAGGACCAGAAGCCACTAAGGATGACCTTGAACTTGTGATCCTCCTGCCTTCACCAACTGTGTACCACTCCACCTACTGAGTGCCAGTATTATGGGTATGTGCCATCACACCCAGATCATGTGGTGCTGGGGGTGGAACCCATGGCCTCTGCATGCTAGGCCAGTACTCTGCCCGGTAAACCACATGGCCAGCCCATTGTTAGCCATCTCAAGCCTTGCAGTGGCGACACGTTCTTTAAAGCCTTTGCTAATTTTTCTTGTGAATCTAGTCTCTCTTGTTATTTCCTCACGATGTCCTGCCGTCCTTCTCCTGGCCTGCCCAGGAATCTGAAACACCATGAATCGTAGCTTCCAGCACTCCTGCAGAGATGGTTTTGTTCCATGTGGCTGAAGATCACACTCCCACAAAACAGTGGAAAACTGGTCTGAACAAAGGTCCCTTTCCAAGTTGAAGGAGACCAGGAGAAATGATGACAATCTCAACTTCATCAAATTACTTTGCCAAAGACACGGAACCAGTGTCACATGAAGGAGACAGATGTCAAGATACGGACCGTAACAGAGCACACTGTAGCTTCCGGGTGCCTCCAGACGGAAACATGGACTGAGGCTGGGAAGACATGTCACTGGGTAAGAGTGCCTGCTTTGTCATTATGAGGCAGAGTTCAAATCCCCAGAACCCCAGAACATAAAACACCCACGTGGTTGCACACAGTAATCCCATCACTGTGTGGCACAGAGACAGAGGAATCACACAGCACAGCATACATGTAGCATGAATCCTAATTGTTCTTAATAATAAAAACCCAGAGCCAGATATCGGGGTAAATGCTGAAAGATCAGTAAAGAAGCCAGCCACTAGAGAGACTTCTTACCTCTATCAAATCTTCAGCCTGGAAAGGCTGAGCTCCTGTATCCACTCTGCCTTATCACTTTCTCTCTGTGTCTAGCCATATCCCTTCCTGTTTCCTCCTTTCTAGTGTTGGGATGAAAGGTGTGTGCCACCACTGCCTGGCCTCTTGTGGCTAGCTCCACACTCTGATCTCCAGGCAAGCTTTATTTGTTAAAGCACAAACAAAATATCACCACACATACACTTCGGGTCTCATCATGCTCAGGGGTAGATAAATGTTAGTGCGCACACACACACACAATGCACACATATGCACTGTCTTAGGGTTTCTTTTGCTGTGAAGAGACACCATGACCACAGCAACTCTTATAAAGGAAAACATTTAATTGGGGCTGGCTATAGTTTCAGATGTTTAGACATTATCATCATGGTTAGGACATGGTAGCATGCAGACAGACATGGTGCTGGAGAAGGAGCTGAGAGTTCTACATTTTGATCTGCAGGCAATGGGAAGTGAACTGTCACTGGGTGTTGCTTGAGCGTAGGAGACCTCAAAGCCCACCCCCACAGTAACACACTTCCTCCAAAAAAGCCACACCTCATAATAGTGCTACTCACTATGAGTTTATGGGGGCCAATTACATTCAAACTACCACATACACATACACATACATGTACCAGACACACAGACACATACAAACTGAAATATATTGATTCAGTTACTAAGGCAATAATACAGTTTCTTAGGCTTTAGGACCAGTTTTTGGGAAAAGTAAAAATAAATTTACTTTTGAATACAGGTCTCTTTCATATTCACGAAAAGTCACTATTTGGAGTGAGGTCTTGTGACAATATATATGGGTCATATTCTCCAGATTCGGTGGGGCTTGGAAGAGCCAAGGAACTTATTTTCTGCTTAAAGAAGGATTTTCTGAGTCTAATGATTTCAATTCATTCCTTAATAACAGATTTTTTACATTTCTTTTAAGATTTATTTTACATGTATGAGTGTTTTGCCAGAATGCATGTATGTGCAACACACGCATGCAGTGCCTGAGGAAGTGTGGATGATTGTGAGTCCCCAGGTGTGAGAACAAGAGCTCTTAACGCTGAGGCAACTCTCCAGCCCCTTCTCACTCCCATAACAGTTTTAAAAGAGAGCAAAACTGTGGTGCACTCAGAAGAGCAGGCTCAGAATTTCCTGTATCACCAGCTTAGGAGTGGTCTTCCTTATTCAACCTTGACCTGGGGCAGGAAGAACAGTCACTAGCCTTTTCTCTGCTGTGAATGGTCTTTCTGTACACTGTGAATATGTGTTGCTCTCATTGGTTAATAAAGAAGTTGCTGTGGCCTATGGCAAGTCAGAATAGAGCCAGGCGGGGAATCTGAGCAAAGATATAGAGAGAAGAAAGGCGGGGTGAGGAGATGCTGAGCACTGCCGGGGGAGCAAGATGTAATGAAACACAGGTAACGCCATGAAGTCACATGGCAAAACATAGATTAATAGAAATGGGTTGAATTCAGTTGTAAGAGCTAGTTAATGATCAGCCTGAGCCATAGACCAAACAATTTGTAATTAATATAAGCCTCTGTGTGTTTACTTGGGACCGAGCGGCTGTGGGACACAGGAAAACTTCTGGCTACATTTCTCTCTCCTCTGAGTCCAGGATCTGAAATTCTGTGAATTTCCTAGGTTTAATCCCTAATATTGCATGTACACACACACACACACACACACACACACACACACACACACACTACATATATATATGTATATATATAATGTTTATATACATATGCACATACACACACACACGCACATGTGCGCACACACACACTATATATATATATATGTATATATAATGTTTATATACATATGCACATACACACACACGCACACGCACACACATGCACACGCGCACATACACACACACACACACACACACACACACACACACACACACACTGAGATGTAGTTTAGTAGGGAGAGATTGCCGAGATCATGTGAGGTCCTGAGGCCCATTCCAGCACTGGGTGGGGGTACGGAGTTTCCTTTCCATGATTTCCAACAGTCATTATTTCTAAAACATTTATTGCCACATGAACAAACTACCCCAGGCCAATCTTGGGAAGCTGGCGAACTGGAGGGTGCTGTGCTGTCTACAGGCCAGGCTGTGCAAGCGCAAGATGAGCCCCGTGGTGTGCCAGGAACCATGTTTTCAGAACTTGAAAAATTTTGAAAATCCTACTGTCCCATCTCTTTTGTAAAGAATGAAGTTAAGATGAGCAGGTGACAGCTGGCCTCAGTGCAGTGACCAAGTCACAGGATTCACTGCCACACCCCATGTGGCCCTGGAGGGCGTGGGGTGTCTCCTCTGCTGTCAGTCAGCTTCTCCAGCTACCTTGAGAGGTCACAGAGGGAAGGGAGGGAGGGCCCAGGCTGAGTCAGCTCCATCAGCCCTGACCCCAGTGCCTCATGAAAGGCCAGAGGCCTTGTCCCAAAGCAGGACAAAGGCCCGTCTCCCTTCCTCCAGGGTCTCTGTCAAGCTATCACAATCTTTCCTATGTGCTATTTAACGGGGTGTGCTCCGGGAACACAGGAGACTAAGCATGCCTTCCCAGGAGTGCCCCAGAGCTCTGTCCTGTGACTCTGCTTGAGGGCACATGTACCCAACCCTGACTCTTCTAGCCCCACCTCCCAACCCAGCACCAGTTCCTCTGTCCCAGAGACCTGACTTACGAACCAGAATCAGAAGGGATATCGTTAAGAGGTCGAAGTCTAAAATAATAGCAGAGCGTTAACCTTCTGTAGTGGGTCCCTCCTGAGGGCCAGGCGCTGTGTGTGCTCTGGCTGCAGACAGGAAGCCAGGCCAGAGATGAGCAGCTGTTTGGGCCTCTGCAGTGTTTCAGTAGTGACAGAGATACAACTTCAGGGTGGGCAGCGTCAGCCCAGCCTCCTCTTGCCTTTGGCTGCAGCCTTCTCTGAGGTGGGAGTGGGGATGACCAAGTCATCTATCATGGGCCCTGAGTGGGGGAAGAATTTGAGATGTACTCCCTCATGGCTCCTCTCTCTGCTTCCCGTCTCCTCCCTCCCCTCCCATTCTAGGGATTGAACCCCTGACTTTGTGCATAGTAGGCTAGAATTCTACCATTAAACCCTGACTCAGTTTCTCCATCCCACCCCTTAGTGTGTGTGTGTGTGTGTGTGTGTGTGTGTGTGTGTATGTGTGTGTGTGTGTGTGTGTATTTGTGCGTGCGTATGCATACTCGTGCATGGGTGTGGAGGCAGAGAAAACCTGGAACATCTTTCCTCAGGAGCCATTCACCTTGATTTTTGAATCAAGAGTCCTTCAGTGGGATCTGGGGCTCATGGATTAAGCCAGTCTGGGATCCTCCTGTCTCTGCCTCCTCAATCCGGGGATTACAAGCATACACCACCATACTGGTTTCTCTACACGTGCTCTAAGGATAGAATTGGGTTCCTCACACTTGTGTGGCAAGCACTTTCCAGACTGAGCTGTCTCCTCGGCCCTGACTCAGTTTCTTGAAGAGACCTCATCCTCAGCACAGGCAAAGGGTGGGCCCAAGACCTTCCTTGTCTGTCCCCTGCAGCTTTTGCACGGTTGATATGAGTTTTTACTATGGACAGCAACATAGACACTCTCCCTGGGCCTGTGGCACCTCACTGTGCCTCTGACTCCTGCTCTTTGCTTAGTTTTAATGCTGCTGATAGGTTTAGTCCTTAGAGATCCCATACAGCAGGACTTAAGCTGTGAGCAGGTGGAGCCCACCTGTGGAGGTGCCACGTGGGAGCTCTGTCATCCATGGGAGGGTCTTGACATTTGAGTATCTTGGTGTTGAAGCACTTTTGACCTGGTCACAGCTCTGTAGACAGATGCTGTCACTTTGCCCTGTCTTCAGATGCAAAGACTGAAGCCAGAGACGGTGACACAGGCCTGGCTAACTGCAGCCCTGCACCCCAGACACTCTACATGCAGGAGCTCTGCACCCTCACCTCCAGGCCTGTGGTATGGGGAGCACTCACCTGGGTGCCTGCCACACCGACCCAGCACTGAGTCACACAAAGATGGCTCTCTGTGATAGCACGTTGGTAGATGAGGAGATACAGTCTCAGGACTTGGCGCTATGGCGCCCGCCTGCCTCCTTCCGGGCTGCTTGACACTGGTTAATTTGTGCTTGGAGCGTGCCAGACTCTCCAGGGCTCTGGTTGACACTCCCTGGCCTTTTATGGATGGAAGGTTCTTATTAGCACCTGGGAAGTAGGGGTTTTCCTTCCAGGTAGGTTAATGCGTATTTGGAAATAAGAGTGTGGGAAGTGCATGGGAGTGCCCACAGCCCAGCAGGACTTTGGGCCACAGAACAAGCATTGCTTACAGCCAGCAGGAGGGACCCTCTGCATGGGTGCCTTCCGAAATAGCTGGGATGAGTCCTCTACAGCACGGGTTGGAGACTGGGCCTGCTCACGGCTCATTAGCCCAGTGGACGGGTGCCCAGAGGTTGGCGGGAAAGAACAGGTGGCTCCTCTCAGGAGCGTCATCAAAACCCTGCGGTTTGCACTTGGCTTTCAGGGACCATTGCCAAATTCTTGCCCTGAAATAATGTTTCCAGGTCTTCCTATTTAGAGGATGAGGGAAGCAATGTGCAGGCCTAAAAGGAATGGCAAGTGAAAACAAAACCCAGAGGCCCTGAGAGTTGATTGTAGGAATGCCACATGTAAGGACAGAGGCATCGTAATTGTGTGAAGCAAATAATCAGAGCCATGGCCAAGGTCATAGAGTCTAGCCAACAACACTCTCGCTTCCTCCCCACAGCATCCTCTGCAGACATCTGGACAGCTGGAATGCACAAGCATGCCAGAGGACCTTACCCAGCTTGGAGACAACCACACCAGGATGACCAGGTGGGGTTCCGCACCCCAAAAGCCACAGCCACCCCAGGTGAGGAACGAGGCTGTAGCTACTCGTATTCACAGGACTTTCCATCCGCCCACCCTCGTCCGCAGGGCAGCCAGGCTTCAGGTTTGAGCTGTGGAAAGCCAGGGGAACTCTGACTCACTCGCCTCCTCTCCAGCCGCAGTGCAGTTCTGGGAATGTGAGGCACATTTTGAGCGACGGGACATTCCTGAGCTGGGGTTAGTAGCTGTAATAAGTCAACCGCCCACTTCCTCTCCAGTCATCCTGCCTCATCTGAGGAGCAGGACTAAACAAAAGCACTCGAACCTCACACGCCTTAGGGAAGGAAGGCGAGTGGCATGGGACACCCAGCAGGGTGCATCGTCCTGCCACAGAGCCGGCAATGGGCAGGTAGAGCAGGCGTCCCCTCCACTTTCCACAAGCAGGAAAAATGTCTCTCAGCTCAGGCACGTGATGTTCAAGGCGTGCCTGTTTCATAACACATGCTCACAGGGTATCTAGGAACGCATCTCTTCTGGGGGTAGACATTGTTGGTTTTGGACATTTGAAGTCACAGACAAATGACTCCATTGACCTTTGGCCTGCGGGTAAACATTTGTGCATCTGAATCCCAGAAAAACATTATTTATTAACAGAACACTGAATAGACACACATGTCAAGCTTGTGGGGGGCAGCCAGGGGCAGTGGACAATGCAGAGGACAGTGTGAAGGGCATTGACCTCACCAGAGACTGCCATCATGGTGAAGATTAGAACTCACAGAGTGTGGTGTGTGCTCAGGGAGCTGAAGGCTAGGGACGAGGGAGGACAAAACCCAGGAGAGATGTCTGGGCCAGGTGGGACCCAGTCTGCTCAGATGACCATCTTTCAAAGCACAGTGAGACCTAGGCTGAAGCAGAGCTTGGGGGCGGCGGGGCATGTGGGATGGAGATTCGGGCACACAAGTCACAGCCTATGACTAGATTCACAGGGGCTCCTGGAGCTGTGGTAGACAATTCCAGGTGTTACAGTCCTGCACAGAGAGTGACATTACCAAAGTGCCACACAGTGTCATCTTGATGGCACTTTGAACTTTGGCCTTGAAAGGGCTGATGGTGGGGAGCAGTCAGGAGATTCCATCACTGCTGTGGACAGGCTAGACCAGAGTGGCAAGGTGATGACCGTGGGACTCCTCTGCCCAGCTCCCCACTGGAGAGCTCCTTGTGACCCAAGCTACCTCATTTACCTTGAGAGCCTCGGCCCTAAGTGTCAGGTTGTTATTGTCTCATCCTACAGATGGAGAGTCCGAGGCTTGGAGAGAAGAAGTCACCACTCACAATGATGCAGCGTGTAAGCAGCAGGTCAGAGTGTAAACAGATCTGTCTGACCTAGCTACACCCACTCACGTGGGGTATGGTTAACTCAGGAGGAGAGAGGTGCTCTGATCATTCCTATCTAGAGCCTCAGAGGACTGACAAGGGGCAGGCAGGTGAGGGAAGAGGGGTGTAACTGGGTTGGGTAGACCAGATGAAATTAACACTACCACAGATGGTGACAACGTGTGACCAGAGTGACCAGCCCAAGGTTCATGTGAAAGACAGACTAAGAGTTCTGTCCCGGTAGAAGGTGAAGAGGTTGATAGAGATCATAAGCGAATTTGTGATGCCTCAGACATCCTTGTGATGACCCCGTGACATGCCCTTCCTTCGTCTTCAGTGTATAGGTGAGAAGACGCCTGAAGGTCACAAATTCCCTCTTGAGCCAGTGAGGTGGGTCAGTGGGTAAAAACATTTGCCACCAGGCCTGGTGACCTGAGTTCCTTCACTGGGACTCTTAGGAGAGAAGGAGAGAATCGACTCCCACAAGTTGTCTCCCCACCTCCACACATGCATCATGACATGTGTGCACCTCCCCTCCAAACAAATGCAATTTAAAACATTTTTAAACAAAGAAGTGTTAAGCTTTTGTCTAAAGTTACAGCCCAAGGAAGAAGGGACTCTGGGACTCAGGCTGGAACATCACCCACAAGTGTATCTGGGTAGACGAACACAGAAGTCTACCAGGAGAATAAAAGCACATCCCACAGTAAAGAATTCATTTGACTCAGCCCCGCAGTGACGCACGCTCCACAGCAGAGCAGACTGTGGTAGTGCAGTGTGAGAGTTCCTCCAAATGCACTTTGACATGTACTTGACATGTAACAGTATTAAGAAATGGGGTCTTTAGGGAATTATTAGGTCACCATCACCTGGATATTTACACCAAGCAAAGCTGACACCTGCGCCCATCCTTTCCCACCCGCCCCCTCTGCAGACAGGCAGACCCCAGCTCACTCACCTGGCTCTCCGTATTACTTTGTTGCAACCTATCCACCCAAACCCATGTTCTGTATTCCTCTGCCCCTCTCCAACACAACCTATCCACCCAAACCCATGTTCTGTATTCCTCTGCCCCTCTCCAACGCAACACACACGTAAATGTTCCTTTAAATACCCGCTGACTCAGTCTTCCTCTGTAACCTCCAGCTACAGCCTTACTCAGAGTTCCTCACGTCCCTCTCAGGTCTCATCATGACCGACACCCCACCTCCCTCCCTGAGTTTCTTCACGTCTTCACTGCACCAGGACATCTCACCCACACCACCCCCTGCTAAATAGTCTAGCTTCTCTCAAATACCACCGGCGGCGGCGGCGGCGGCAGCGGCGGCGGCGAAGCAGGAAAGACCCAGGAAGGCACAAGTACAAACTTGCTTTTTTATTTTCAAATTATTCTCCAATTATCATTCAAATTATTTCCTTGGGAGAAATTCCCAAGATTGGAATTCGGGGTGAAGGAGGTGGGATATCTCAGTGACTTACTGCTCCCACACATTTGAAGATGAGCTCTTACAGCCCACCCACTCCCCACTCTTCTCTAACACAAAGATTTTTAAGGGTTTATGGGAAGAATTTCAATGTGTGCTTTGCCTCTATGGTTTCATTTCTCTTTTCATTAAGGAATTAATTAAAACATCATCTATTAGAGCCCCTATTCCCATAGGTTTGCTGTTTTATTTTGTTTTGTTTTGTTTTGCTTCCATTTTGCATGTGTGTTGTCCCAGGTTACAGATACTGTTTTACTGACTGGCAGGCATTTCACCAATTTTATAGTGCGGAAATTTTCCCCAAAAGACTCTGAGAAACAGAGTCAGGTGGAGGCTCTGCTTATGCCCTCCTCACGTTCCCAGTGAGCCTCAGATAAAACAAAAGTGACTTGGGAAGGGATTGTCATCTGTGTTCATCTTCGTTAAAATAATAAGCCACTTTCTCTGTTCAATAAAGACAAAAATTTGGTACAGAAGAGCTTCTGGGTATGAAGAGACAGAAAAAAACCCTTCTTATTGAATATTGTGTTTTTAAGTGAAATATCCCCCAGAGGCTCCTGGCAGAAGTGAGTCACTGCGGGTGGGTCCTTGAGTGTTCCAAGTCTGGCTCCATTCTTTATCCTCTCTCTGCTTCCTCCAAGATGGGAGGAAGGAAGTCCCAGCTGCACATTCCTGCTTCCATGAGCATCCCACCGCCACACCTCACCCCTGCTTCCATGAGCATCCCACCGCCACACCTCACCCCCTGCTTCCATGAGCATACCACCACCAAATCTCAACCCTGCATCCATGAGCATCCCACCACACCTCACCCCTGCATTAATGAGCATCCCATCACCACACCTCAACCCTTCATCCATGAGCATCCCACCACCACACCTCACCCCTGCTTCCATGAACATCCCACCACCACACCTCACCCTGCATTCATGAGCATCCCACCACCACACCTCAACCCTGCATTCATGAGCATCCCACCAACATCCCTCAAGCTGTGAGCTGATCAAGCCTGCCTCAGTTAGGTCTAGTTACAACAAGGAGACAAGTAACTAATACATTGAATTTCAGCAGGTTTTGGCAAACTTTGCATTTTCCTGAAATTTTCACTTATGGAAAAATGATGTTAATTGGTATAATCTACCTCATGAGTCTTGACCCCCTCCCTCTCCCCCTCTCCCCTCTCTTCCCTACTCCCAACCCTCAAAGGGGGTCAAGGCCACAGTGACTTGTATGAAAGACTCATTTGATTTCCTGTGAGCCCTTCTGAGAGATTTCGGAGCTTGGGTCTTGGCTCCTCAATATAAACCATCATTTTAAATAAAACTGGCCATCTCAAGACAGATATGTGTTTTCAGCTGCAGCGCCTCTCCCAAACCAAACCTGGAGAAGTCTGGACGATGCTTTTTTTTTTTTTTTTTTTTTTTGAGACAGGATCTCTCTCTCTCTCTCTCTCTCTCTCTCTCTCTCTCTCTCTCTCTCTCTCTTTCACCATGGCTATCTTGGAACTCTCTATGTAGACCAGGCTGGCCTTGAACTCACAGAGATCCACCTGCCTCTGTCTCCCAAGTACTGGGATTAAATGCGTGGGCCACCACCACCCAGCTTGGAAGTGCTCCTTAGTGTCCTTCACTCTTCAAGGTTCTGTCTTCTTGTTCCATCTTTACTACAAGCAAACACACACACATGCACACACACACACACACACACACACACACACACACACACACACACGTCCTGCTTTCCCTTGGCCTCTGCTTAGCAAAGGTTCCTTCTTACCCTTATGTCCATGCATGCTTCCACTGGTCCCATAAGGCTCTCCTCTCCTCACCGTTCATCCATTTTCTCCAATTTTGCATCAAAGTATTCCTTGACTGCTCTTGAACCACAGCCTCTTTTGTGTGTCCTCTGGGAACTTGGCACCTCTCCTCTACAGGGGTCCTTTAGATTAATTTGTGTTTTTGTTTTCTTCCTATCCCTCCAAAGAGACTGAGATCTGCTGTGGGATGTCTTTCTGTATGTTGTGAATATGTGTTGCTCTGATTGGTTGATAAATAAAGCTGTTTGGCCTATGGCAAGGCAGCTTAGAGGCAGGCAGGAAATACAAGCAGATAGACAGGAAGAGGAAAGCAGAGGCAGAGGGACACCATCCCACTGTCCAGAGAGCAGCATGTAATGGCACACAGGTAAAGCCACAGAATACATGGCAACATATAGATTTAGAAATGGGCTGAGTTTAGCTATAAGAGCTAGCTAAGCAAAAAGCTTGAGCCATAGGCCATGGCCATACAGTTTGTAATTAATATAAGCCTCTGTATGTTTATTTGGGTCTGAGAAGCTGCAGGACCAGGCAGGACACAGGAAAACTTCCAGCTACAGAGATCCATGGATGTGGGTCAGTGTCCATGACTCTGCGGAGATTACCACCTCAATGGTGATAAGAGCCCACCAACCATGGATATAATCTACAAAGCTGAGATAGCTTCACATTGGAGGGGCGAGAAGACCATATTGAAGAGTAGTGCACTCTGGGAAGAAGTCATGGGCTCCAGTTCTTTACTTCAAAGGATGTAGTGATGAGTAATTATGAGTACACAGGAGATGGCAGCTAAATAGAGAGAAACATGTTTGGTCAGGCCTGGTGCCTCCATCTCTCCTCTGACACCTTCTCCAAACCAAAGCTTCTAGCAGCTCTGGAGACCACCCACACACCCTCTAATCATTTTCCCAGAACTTCTTTTGCAACTGTACAAGACCTACCTTCCACACAGCAGGTGGGAAAGTATCTGAACAATATAAGCACACTTGCATCAAGGCCCAGTTCATAGCTCAGGAGCTCTGCTCAAAACATATGCACTATCATCACTAGAACAGAGTCCACCCATGCTCTGGTGGTCCTCAGCTACCTGGTCCTTACCTGCTTCTCACATTCTTGACCTGGCCATACTGGCTGCTGTTAGGATCCTCAGATGCTCCAAGCTTGTCCCAAGACCGGTTCCCTCTGTTTGGGAAAAGGCTTCCCCAAGATCCTGCCATGGATGTCCCTTTTCTTGAGTTCCTTTCTCCATTTCACTCCCACTTTGAAAAGAGGCCTTATCTAACTTAGCCTTGAACTTGTGGTCCTGCCCCCTGAGCTTCCTGAGTCCCAGGGATTATGGACAAGTGCCACCAAGCACACAGCACTCATGTTCCCATTTTGTTTCCTTTCTCTTCATGACTTTCTGAGTTCCTTTCTCTAATACACCCTGAGACTGTGTTCCTGGGAGCATGGCTTTCACTGTCTATTGCTGAGTGCCAAGTGCCTAAAAGAGACCTGGGAGGGGTCACACAGATTCGTGGAGAGGAATGAGTATACTCTGTGTTGCTGTCAAGGAGAAAAGTGGGGTTTTGGTGATGGAGAAATCCAGAACAAATACTGGCTAGCTCAGCTGGTAGAGCATAAGACTCTTAATCTCAGGGTCATGGGTTCATGCCCTACATTGGGTGGCAGATGTAGCATGAATTCTAATTGGTCTTAATAATAAAAACCCAGAGCCAGATATCGGGGTAAATGCTGAAAGATCAGAGAGACAAAGGAGCAGCCACAGCCACCTCTCACCTCGCCAGGACCGAGCTCCTGTCTCCTCTGGCCTTACATTCCTCTCTCTGCCCAGCCATATCACTTCCTGTCTCCACCTCCCAAGTGCTGGGATTAAAGGTGTGTGCCACCACTGCCTGGCCTCTGTGGTTAACTAGTGGATGTCTCCCGGCAAGCTTTATTTGTTAGAGCACAAACAAAATATCACCACATTTCCCCTTTTTTGTCTAAAATTATAAAGGTTATAACTAATATAAGAATGACGAATATAAGGTGACCCTGTGACATGATGCAGTGATGGGGACTGTCACTTTCAGGAGCTAATTCAGTCTCTCCTGATTTTCTTCTTAGCACTGAGTGTATTATATATAAAGAGTGGGTAAAGGTGACTTAGAGTGGGACCACAGCAAGAGGACAGTGGGACGAGCCATGGGAGGCAGGCAGTAGTGAGGTGCGGCTCTCATCTCCACCTCGGCCTTCTCCTAGCCATGCCTTGGTGTTGATAAAATACAGAGCTGATTAATGAAACAGGACAATGCAGGAAAGTGACTGTCCTGAAATCTAGCATGTAGGGCCTGTGTGACATGGTTTCTGGATATCAAGTATTTCCCCAAAAGGCTCAAAAGAAAGGACAGTTCAGAGTCCACCTCACGATCAGGTAGAGATCCAGTGGGTGAGATGAGTCTCATCAAGTCCATGTGACCCCTGAGAACCAAGTCAAAGCTCTGGAGAAGAAGAGGGAGGGAGGAAGGCAGAGGCGGAGGGAACATGACTGGTGAAGGGCTGAATTCAAAGGTAAGGGAGCGCCCCACTTGGAGAGTTCTGTGTGGGGAGCCAGCTACAGCTTGGGGTGAAGTTCAAAGGCAACAGCTCATTTTCTCCTGGTGTCCAGTTAGAAGTGGAGGACACAGAGGAACCCCATTATTAGTGTCTTCAAGGAACACAGGATATTGATAGTTCCTGGCCTCCTGCTGGGAGAAGCTGAGACCAGAGAGATGGAAACTATGGAGACACTGGAGGAAGCCGCCCCACAGGGACACTGAAGAAGGTACAGAGACCCAAAGTCAGAGAGAACTCAGAGAACCACTAGGTCAGGCAGCTCAGAGGCTCTGAGGGGACTTTGAAGTTGACTCTGCTCAGACACCCCACCTGGTCTTTAGTGAAACACAGTTGAGGATTTAGGGGTTGGAGACACGCCATCTAACATGACACACTTATATTCACCCTCTGTATCTGTAGGGAACCAGTTCAAGGATTCTAGCTTCCCACAGACAAAATCTGAAGATATCCCATTCTCTTGCATAAAGCATATCACATGTACACATACAACCCACACACACACCCCGGATACTTCAAATCCCTAAGGCGTTTCTGTCATATGAAATATGAAGGCTGTGTACACAGCAACTCACTGTATTGATTAGGGGCTAATGACACAGAAGGGAAGTCTGTAGTGTTTGGTATAGACATATTTTTAGCTTGAATTGTTTATGTGTATGAGTGTTTGCCTGCATGTATGTTTGTGCACCACATGTGTGCAGCGCCCACAGAGGAGGGCATCAGATCCCCCTGGAACTGGAGTTACAGTTGTACCCATGTGGGTGCTGGAATTGAACCTGGTCCTCTGGAAGAGCAGTAAGTACTCTTAACCACTGAGTCATCTCCTCAGGCCCTAGATGCAATTTTTAAAGAGGTGTATTTATTTACTTATTTATTTATTTATGTATATGAGTGTTTGCCTGCCTGTATGTGTGTGAGCCATGTGTGTGCAGTGCAAGAGGATTCCAGAAGAGGGCAGCAGATGCCCTGAGCTGGAGTCACAGATGTTGATATCTGCCATGTGGGCAGTGGGAACTAAACCCCTGTCATCTGAAGAGCAGCCAGTGTTCTTAACTACAGGGCCATCTCTCTAGCTTTTTTTTTTTTTTCTGAATAGTTCAAGCCTATGATCAGTTTAATCCATAGATGAGAACTCACAGGGCACAGGTCTGCCTGTGTACAAGAGACAATTAAAAGGAAGCATGCCAAAAAACATTCTCAAGAAGAGAACCCTGGAGAAGGGCTTGGGGATGCTCTAGGTTATGGTCTTGCAAAGCCTCTAGGTAGAGAATGATATAAATGTAAAAAACTCATGTAATCAAAAGGACACTTCCCAGAAGGCACTGGGAACCTGGGAGGGACAGTGGTGGAGAAGCCAGACAGAGAAGAGCGTAGGGCTGGAAGTGAACCCCAGTACCTACAAGAATGCTGTCTCTGCTCCACGTCACTCTCAGGGGCTTTGAAGGCTCCTTGCCGAGTTGTTCCAAATGTCACAAAGCTTGTGAGAGCAGAAGGAACGCCGCTCTGTGTAACTGTTTGGTTTCCTACGGCTTCAGCTTCTCTTCCTTAGTGTGAGCCAAGTCACACTTCAAGTTTTAATGACCATGCCTTAGAGATCCATGAAACAGAAATGTCTCTGATCTGCAAGCCTCTTGCTCAAGGACATACAGTTCCTGAAATGCAGCGGCTATTGTTTATGGGAGACAACAAGCCCCATGTTTTCACTCCCTAAACAAGTTTGTTTGACCCATTTGCACTGGATGTGCTTGATCACATGTGGGTGGGAGGTTCACAGGCAGGAAATACCTCAGGATGTACGCTTGCCCCTGATTGGATATAGGCTGGAGGTATGTCAGGATGTATGCTTGTTCCTGATTGGACCTGATGGTTAAGCTGTTGTACACTCTGATTTGAGGTCATCTTCTGGAAACCTAGAGATGGGCCTGGCCAGAGCCTACCCACCTTACTAGTATTTAATTAAAGCTTGCTTCAAATTTGGTTTTAAACTGTGGTAGTGGTCTTATTCTCGATCAGTGGGATTAACATTAGGAAATGAGAAAACTCAATTTTCTTCATTTGATGCTTCAGGAGTCGGTCTGTCTTTCCACCATGTGGGTGCCAGGGATCAAACTCAAATCATCAGGCTTGGTGGCAAACACCTTTATCCACTGAGCCATGGTGTTCCAAGCCTGAGGGGAATGTCTGCCACAGCCCACACCAAAATTGATGAGCCATGAGACTGTTCAGAAGGTCAAGGTGGCCAGAGTGGGTGCATGCTGACTACCCAAAGCTCCACCCTTCACCTAGAATGATGTGTGTTCAGTAGGGGAAGTGCTAGGCCAGAAGTGTCAAGGACAGGTGTACTCTGTAGTCATAAGAATTCCAGGACAGAGCTTTTTAAGGGACAAGATTAATAGGTTTTCTGTACCTCAACAGTAGGTTTCTCCACTGACACAGTAAGCCAGATCAAGCCAAATTGAAAAAGTGAAAGACCAGGTTTATTTTGAGCAAAGCATTCCAGGGTGAGTTCTCCAGCCCCTCAGAGATCAAGGCGGGAGAAGAGACAGGAGAAGTCATAGACCTGAACTAAAGCAGGGAGCTTAAATACCCTGTAGGTGAGGAGTGATGACGTGCCCTCCATAAGCTGGGTTTGTGCCCAGGTATGGTACACTTTTAGGTGGGGTCTTGGGCCACTGGCAACTTCAGAGGAGGAGCCTCCTCAGCTGCCAGGAATTCGGAACTGGGCTTTGGTGCCTTTTCTTTGTTGGAGATTTTCTGAGAGGGTGGGGTTTGGAGAGAAAGAGAAATGGGGCTTTCTGGATCAAGCAGGAGTGAGCTGGAGATTCCAGCTGAACGAAGGAGATAGGGTCTCACTGTGTAGCCCTGGGTCTTGCTGCGTACATTAGAATGGCCTCAAACTCAGAGAGATCCACCTGCCTCCACCTCCCAAGTGCTAGGATTTAAGGTGTGTGCTGCCACACCTGGCTAGAGCAAGACATCCTTCTTCTTAAATGAGTTACTGGCCTCAAATGAAGTTACCTAATGTATTTATAAATGTAAAAGCCATAAAAACCAGTTGACAGGCCAGCACGATGGGGGAATCTCCACAATGCCTCACCCCTCAGTGAAAATCCACAGGCAATTAATGACTGCTGAGAAAGAGAAGATAAGTCTTCCCCAGCACTGAGCCCCAGCTGTTGGGCAGCCAGAAACAGTAAATGGAGTGAGCGGATTGTGTTTATATTACTTATGCAGATATACAATTAAAGAAAAATTATAAAGAAAAAGAGACTATGAATTTGAAAGGGAAAGGGGTATGCATGGGTAGAGTTGAAGGGAAACATAAATACAGTGCTCACATATTTAATTTTGAAATGGAACATTTTAAAGTTCCTCATCGGCTGGCACCAGGCTCCAGCCTTTTCCTTCTCTCAGTGTGAGATTCCTGGGGAGTTGCTTGGGGACCATTATCTCAGAAGTCTGATAGCCAATGGGAAGGAGCATCTCTCTTTAGCGGATCTTCCTGCCTGCCTGGAGGGTTACCCTGGTGTGTTTCCCCAGCTAATGTTCTCTGCTCTGGGTCTCCATACAGTTTGGAAGGTGATACAGCAAAAATTCCTTTTTGAAATATTGACAGGAATCAGTGTGAGCCCCCTAAAATATGCCACCTGAGCAGGACGATTTTGAGATACCGAGAAAAGGCACAGGAAAAGCCTCCAGGCCTCCTGCCACTGCCTGAGTGAAGTCTTCCCTCTCCCTGCCCGCTGAGGGGAGACGAGCTTTCCCTTCAGCCGTGCGCCTGAGCTGGGGCTGCACCAACAAGCCCCCCATCCCTTTCCAAGCCCATGTCTCCTAGTCCCGCCACTTCCCTGTAACTTCTACCCTTTGGTAAAGTGACACACAGACCTCCTACACACACCAGGTCAGCCACATCGTTGAGTCTTTACTTTTTAACAGAGGTCTCGGGGCACGTACAAATGAAAGCGGTGATATCAAATGAAATTCATATGGTTTTTCTCTTACTAACCTCTCTTTTGCATTGCACCTCGATGGGCTGGTTAGCTTTTTGTCAACCTGGCCCAAGCTGGGGTCACCCGGGTAGAGGAACCTCAACTGAGAAGAGCCGCATCAGATGGACCTGTAGTCAAGTCTGCGGGACATTGTCTTGATTGATGGGGGAGGGCCCAGCCCACTGTGGGTGGTGCCACCCCTGGGCAGGTGGGCCTGGGTTGTATAAGACAGTAAGCTGAGGGGCTGGAGAGATGGCTCCGCAGTTAAGAGCACTGACTGCTCTTCCAGTGGACACAGGTTCAATTCCCAGCACCCACAGGGCAGCTCACACCTGTCTGTAACTCCAGTTCTGGGGGGTCTGACACCCTCACACAGACATACATGCAGGCAAAACACTAATGAACATAAAATAAAAATAAATTATTTTTAAAAGTGGGAAGAAAGTAGGCTGAGCGGGGCAGTGGTGGCACATGCCTTTTAATCCCTCTCAAGCTCTGTGAGTTCGAGGCCAGCCTGGTCTACAGAGTGAGATCCAGGACAGGCACCAAAACTACAGAGAAACCCTGTCTTGAAAAACAAAAAGAAAAAAGAAAGCAGGCTGGGTAAGCCATGAGGAACAAGCCAGTAAGCAGTGTTCCTCTATGGCCTCTGCATCAGTTCCTGCCTTCAGGTTCCTGCCATGACCTCCTTCAGTGGACTGTGACACAGGATGTGTAAGCCAAATAAACCCTTTACTGTCCACGATGCTTATGATCATGGCCTACCAAACTGAGACACTCGCATAACCCAGCTATAGCCTGTAAAAGAATAGATGTTGCTAGGTGGCGGTGGCACACGCCTTTAA
>CABHPP010134313.1:19537-29709 GCA_902168425.1 Peromyscus attwateri
GAGAGAGAGAGAGAGAGAGAGAGAGAGAGAGAGAGAGAGAGAGAATAGATGTTTCTGCCCCTACAGCATTCTCCAGTTAGAATAAGCACTGTATGGATGAAATCTCACACTCCTTAATCTCATCAAGGATAAGTTTGTGTTGTGGTGGGGGAGGGGATCGCCACGCGGTGGATCTATTTATGTCTGTCTAGACTTGTTTTGTTCTCTTCAGCACCCCAGCAACATCGACTTCCTGAGTCGAGAGTCTAGAGGCAAATAGATAAGATTAATTTCCCAACCTCATTATCTGTCGGCTGACAAAAACAAGTGTAGTCGTTTGTTTCTTTCCTGGAAGGCTCTCTTCCGGCTGCTGTCCTGGGCTGTGGTTCCAGTCACCTTTGCTGATCACAGCCTTACCGAGTCCTGAGTGGAGAAGATGTGAAAGGGAGAGAAAGAAGCAGCTCTGTGGGGATGGGCACAGTGTGAGCCCCAGCATCACAGCAGCGCACAGACATCCTCTCCCTTGGCTTCCCCATCATCTGCACGTCTGCTTGGACACGCTGGTTGAGCACTGTGGGCACTTCCTGAAACCATCTCAGCAGTCAAGAATCAGACCAAGGGACCAAATGAGGATTTGGAGGCAGGAGCATTAGCCAGCATGCTAGCCTGTATCTTCCCAACTTGTGTCCAGGTCCTAAGAGAAGATGACCCAGTTCAAGACCAGTTTGAGCCTCTGCAAGGGTGTCTTGGTTTCATTTCTGTTGCTAAGATAAAACACTGTGACAATAGCAACTTAGAGAAGTTAGGTCACAGTTTTAGGTTACAGGCCATCTTGGCGGGGAAGCCACGGCAGCAGCTAGCCACGGCAGCAGCTAGCCACGGCAGCAGCTAGCCATACCCACAGTCAAGAGCAGAGAGGGGCTGGAGCGATGGCTGAGCAGCGAAGGGCATCTGCTGCTCTTGTAGATGACTACCCACATGGTGTCTTACAACCACTCATAACGCCATTTCCAGGGTGCCTGGTGCCTTCTTCTGACATCTGAGGGTACCACGCACCCACCCATGTGGTATGTACATACACATGCAGGCAAAATACTCATATACAGAAAATAAATAAGCTGGGCAGTGGTGGCACATGGCTATAGTCCCAGCACTTGGGAGGCAGAGGCAGATGGATCTCCATGAGTTTGAGGCCAGCCTGGTCTACAGAGCTAGCCCCAGGACAGCCAGGGCTACACAAAAACCCTGTCAAAGAAAGAAAGAAAGAAAGAAAGAAAGAAAGAAAGAAAGAAAGAAAGGAAAAGAAAGAAAAGAAATAAATCTAAAAAGAATTTTTTAAAAGTCAAAGAGAAGTTCATGCAGGTGCACTTAGTACTCAGTTTGCTTTTCCACTCTTTTACAATCCAGGACCCAGCCCAGGGAATGGTGCTGCCCACAGTGGTTCCTCAGAACATAATCAAGAGGATCCCCCCAAACATGCACACAGGCCGGCCTGATCTAGACAATTCCTCTCCGAGAGTCTCTTTCTAGGAGATTCTAGACTGTCAAGTTGACAGCTGAAGCTAACCCTCACAGAGGGTGTGAAGCAGTTCGGAAATCGGTGTTTATTTCTTCAGGGAACGTCTGGAGTGCCTGTGCTACTGCAGGAGGCCGGGGCGTCGGTGAGGAGGAGGTGCAAGTGGCTTTGCCCTCCATGAAGGGGGAACCAGCCCAGCAATGCAGCTTGCTAGACACTAGTCCACGTGGGGGAGACCAGTACCCCCAAGTCCTCATAATTTTAAGCCTAGACGAGATCCACACAAGCAGGGGACCGAGGTGTGGAAGCAGGAGAGAGAGGAGGGCTGATGCAGGCGTGAGGCCTTCTTAGAACCAGACTGGACTGTGGCACGGCCACACCCACCTGCAACGGCCTGTCTTACGGCCACTGTAAAGCAACAAGCCCCTTATTGGGAGTCTAAATCTCTAACTGTAACAGGCTCCCCAGGGGCCCATGTTCCAGGAAAATGGCAGTCAGCATTGACTTCCCACAAGGAGGCTTTCAGGCCTCAGGTTGCCAGACTCCAGAACATTAGAGGGCTTCCGGTGGTGACACATTCCCCATCCGTATAACACCTTAGCTAACCATGTTCCTCCCCTTCCACATCCTCTGGTGGCACACTTCTTCCCTGGAGGGGAACCCTCCCCTCCCCCACCAGGAATCAGGACCACCTGGCTAAGGCCAGTGCTGTGGACCGCTCACCAGCACATGGCGTGAAATCCCCTCCTTTCTCCTATAGGAAGGGACCGTACCCTGCCTAAAGGGCTTGAACTCCTGTCAGAGGCTCTCTTACACGGCTGTCTGTCTGCTGTCTGTCTGCTGTCTGTCTGGTGCAAGGGGCTAGGAGAGGTGGGATCAGGATGCATGATGTGAAAGACACAAAGAATAAACAAAAAAGAAAGTTAAAAGAGAAGCAGAGGATTAAGGATGAAAAAAGCAAAACTCTCGTGCTGGGGGAGGAAAGATACACAGCAAGGAAGGCAGGCAGGAAATCACATGCTGTGGGAGACGGGGGTGAGGGAGGACCATTTGGGCAAAGGCGAGGGCTGACGGCAGTTAGGCGCTTGCAGAAGTCAACTCTACCAACTTGGAGATGTGCTGTGTTCCCCCTCCAGCCTGATGGTGCCGTTCCCCGACCACCTGTCCTCGGGGCATCACGAAACATGGCAGCTGGGACCCAACACTGGAGGAAGCTGGCAGGTGGCTTCTCGACTCCCCCATTGGCACTGTAACAGGATGAATTTCCAGGTTGATGAGTGGTTGGGTATCTGGATGTTGACTCTTGGATTCAGCATGTCTTAAGACCCAGAAAAAAGGAGCCGTTCTCTGGGAGTGGAGCACATGGGCCGCGCCAGGAAGTCTCTTGCCAAGGATTAGCTTGAACACACGGGAGCTTTAAGCTGATGCTTCACAGGAGAGAGGAACCCCCTGAGTGACCCTGGCTGAGGAGGTGGAGTGACACAGAAATGTCTTGAAGACAGGAAGGGCTTAGCATTACAAGGGGACAGTTGGCACGGAGGACAGGATTGATGTTGTAGTCCCCAAGTTGGATTCCGTGAAGCTGTGGAGTGAGTCTGATAATGAAGGAGGTGTCACCACAGTGGTCTGAGGGACAACAACGATGTTGAGAGCAGGACCGGGGACAGGACCATGCTGCTGTCAGGGTGTCTGCAGGAAGCTGGGCCCCGGAGAAGCTCTGTCCCATGCACACAGAAAGTGCCAGATGGAAGAGGACAGAGCCTGCAGGAGGCATCCACCGAGCACTCTCCCACCAGAATGGCCCTCCCGCCATCCAGTGTGCTTCTGGAGCACAGGGCGGTCTGTGAGAGCCACAGGGATGTGGTGGGAAACAGATCTAGGCCTGTGGCCCCTGGAGCCAAAGTGACAGGAAGCAAGCAAAACCCCAAGCCAAACAAGTGGATGGTACAACCCAAAGATGCCTTTGAGCCCAGGAAGAAGAACAGGCTGAGACTGGGGAGGGCAGGGGACAGAAGAGAAAGCGTGAGAGGAGCTGCTGGGAGAAGGCAGCGACACAGAGGGGACAGGAGATAGCCAGCCGGCTCCAAGGTAGAGAACCGAAGAACCCAGGTGGGAAAGGCACTGGGAGGAGCTGCCTGAGGAGAGCAAGGGCTTGTTTTGTTTTGTTTTTTTTTTTAAAGATTTATTTATTTATTTTATATATACAGCATGTATAACTGCAGGCCAGAGGAGGGCACCAGATCTCATTACAGATGGTTGTGAGCCACCATGTGGTTGCTGGGAATTGAACTCAGGACCTCTGGAAGAGCAGTCAGTGCTCTTAACCTCTGAGCCATCTCTCCAGCCCAAGGGCTTGTTTTTAGGAGGGCTTTTCTTTTCTTTCTTTCTTTCTTTCTTTCTTTCTTTCTTTCTTTCTTTCTTTCTTTCTTTCTTTCTTTCTTTCTCTTTCTTTCTCTTTCTCTTTCTTTCTTTCTTTCTTCTTTCTTTTCTCTCTCTCTCTCTCTCTCTCTCTCTCTCTTTCTCTTTTCTTTTTTCTTTTTTTTCCCTCTGTGTAGAAATTAGATTTTGGGGGTAGGGGACTTCTGGCAAAACCTTGTGTTTTAACCATGTCCTGTCTCAAGAGCACCAGTCCTTCCCAGAAAGGGCCACCATGCAGAGGGGCCACCAGCCAAGCAGAAAGGACAGGAACCCGGAAGTTGCAAATGGTGGCTTTGGGCTCAGGGCTCTTGGTGTCTGAGGACAGCATGGCCAGCCGGGATCTCTAACATAAGAGATTCCAAAAGGGGCAACAGTCCTTGGTGTCAAGGCATCTGGCTCCACAGGAACCAATCAGGGAAGCCGGCATTCTGATCCTCAAACACAGGATTCTCCAAGGAGCAGAAAGTGGGCGGTGACTCCGACTGTTGCTTAGGAAGCCAAGAGTCCTCCCCACCTGCCCAGTCAGGGTCTCATTATGTAACCCAGACTGGCCTTGAACTCACTATCCCCCTGCCTCAGTCTCCCAAGAGCTGGAATGACAGACTGGGCCACCATCTCTGGCTCATAGGAATTGGTTTGTTTTGAGACAGTGACCGTGTTGACTATGTGAGCATGACACGGGCCAGAGTCTCCAGTGAGCATGACGCGGGCCAGAGTCTTCAGTTGCTTTTGGTCATGGTATGTTTTCACAGCTTCAAACTTGTGACAATCCTCCTGCCTCAGTCTCTGACAGGATTTCAGTATGGTCCACCATGCCAGCACAAGAACTGAAATTTCAAAGGACACGTTCCTCAAAAGGGAAAGACAGTCCTCCCGGTTGTGGATAAATGTGAGACAAATGCCAGAGAAGAAGCTCAGTGGATCAGGGCGGTCCTTCGGAGAAAAACTGTGGGGAGGCTGAGATACAAAGTACAGTTCGGAGTCAGAGCAAGGGGAATTCCTGTCCTCTCTGGCTGGGCTCTTTTCCCTGGGGCTATCCATAGGTAGTCTTGGTAGCCTATGATGTTCCCAGGTGAGTGAGACAGAGGCCTGAGGAGTGAAGGACAGGGCGGGACTCTGTGGGGCACAGAGTTCTTCTTGCTCAGTCTCCTGCACCCCCACACACCTGACCTGAGGTGTTATGACAAATGCAAAATGCTAGGGCCAGGGGTTCAGGCCTCAGAGAGGACTCTGCCCCTCTTGCGGATGTCCTGGCATGCCTGTAGGCCTCAAGGAGTGGCCGACACCAAGCCTGGCTTGTGAGATGCTCAGGATCGGCGCATGCCGGGCACATATCTGGCAGGGACAGCTGGAAGCCTGCCAGTGGAGACTGCAGGCAGCTGCCTGGACACTGTAATGTGAGGTGCTGGTGGCCCTGGTGGCCTTGGCCTGTCCCTGGAACCAGGCTCCCCAGAAAACAGGGTTTTCTCTCTGTAAACCCTTGTGTTTGAGAGCTAGCGCCATAGCTCAGCTGGTAGAGTGTTTGCCTAGCATACATGAAGCTCAGGGTTCAGTCCCCGGCACCACATAAAGCATGGGTGATAGTTCTCACCTGTAATTCTGGCACTCAGGAGTTCAAGGTCATCCTCAGCTAAGCAGTGAGTCTGGAGCCGGCCTGGCTATGTGAGATTCTGTTCCTAAACCAACCAAACACCTTGTATTTTAAACTACTTATAGATCCAGAGGGAGTCCAGTGTGCTGCCCCCTCCCCCAAGTCCTCTTACTCCCGTGCAGTACCAGGACCCAGTGTGGTCTCAATGCACTGTGCAGAGCCTTAGCTGTGTTTAAGGCTTGCTTCAGACCCATCCATCTTCCTGGAGCATCGGCCTAGACACAGCCTCCCTCGGTGTCTTTCTGGTGCATGTCTTCCAGCCTAAACGAACCTTTGGTCTGGCCCATTGTAGCTGTGCCTCCTGAAGAACAGTCATTGCTCAGCAGAAGGCTGGTGCATCGAAGCTTGTAGCCAGACTGGGGGGCTTGCCAGAGTTGGGACCATGGATAGAGAAGCCAAAAAGGAGAGGGTGGACTTCACATGGTCAGCATGACCCCAAGATCATGGAGGCCAATGGTTGCAGATCCAGGGCCGTGTTAGAAGCTGTGAAGTTGGGAGCTGATGATGAGTTGTCTGGAAATGTGAACAGGGTGGGGTGGCCAGGCAGGAGTGATGGGCAGAGGAGGTGACCTTAGGAAGAGTGTGGAGGCAGAACTAGCTGGGCTGGAACTGGTTAGGGATAGGAGGAGAAGCGAGGAGGAGGAGTGAGGAGGAGGAGGTATACATGTACCACCATGGCATGTACACACACACACACACACACACACACACACACACACACACACACAATCACATAATAAATAAATGTAAAAAATTTAAAAAGACTAGTGTGAGCTTGATGTGGTGGTGCACACCTTTAATCCCAGCACTCAGGAGGCAGAGGCAGGTGGATCTCTGTGAGTTTGAGGCCAACCTGGTCTACAGAGCAAGTTCCAGGACAGCCAGAGCTACACAGAGAAACTCTGTCTCAAAGAAGAAGAGGAGGAGGAGGAAAGGAGGAAAGGGGGAAAGGAAAGAAGGAAGGAAGGAAGGAAGGAAGTCTCTAGTGAGGGAGCAAAAAATGTAAATACACATGTGACCTGGATTGCCTGGGGCTCAGGGAAGATCTCTTACAGTGCTAACAGCAGTGTAAACAAAGGTTCTGAAACAGAGAAAGGCCCAACAGCAGTGTAAACAAAGGTTCTGAAGCAGAGAAAGGCCCAAAGTGCAGACAGCCAGGGCTGCAGGGGAGACCCTGGAGAAGCTGGAAGCCAGGTCGTGTATATCAGGTCTGGTGTCATTCTTAGGGAAGTCACCTGAAAGTATTATGTGGGTTGGAGAGAGAAACAAGTGGGCAGGAGGGGGCGGTCCTTAGGGTGGAGACTGAGTGCTGCCCCAGGGAAGAGCAATCAGTGTCTCAAAACGTCTGAGAAACAGCAGGCCACGGGCCGGCCACGGATGAAACTGCCAGGTCCGGTTGAGTTGGGGATGGAAACCTTAGTCCCTCGTGTGGTATCATCTTTTGTCACCGTGACACAGAGCTGAGATGACCGGTTTCCCCCCCATTTATTTATTCATTGTGCGGAGGTGAGAGACAATCGCCACCAGCGCTTCCCTTCCACCATGTGTTCTGGGGCTTGAACTCCAGCGACAGGCTGGGCAGCGGCCACCCGGACCTGCTGAGACATCTCACTGGCCAGAGAGCCAGCTTCTAAAGGAAAGGGATTACTCTGGCTCATGGTCCTGGAAGTTTCAGTCATGCTCAGTGGACCTGTGGCGAGGCCGTACATGGTGGGGAGCATGCGGAAGAGTTGCCCAAAGGAGAAGGGGGCTGGAGAGGTGGGGTCAGTTAAGAACAATCGTCGCTCTTGTAGAGGATCTGAGTCCGGTTCCTAGCACCTACATGGTGGCTCACAGTCATTGATAACTCTAGTTCAGGGGATCAGATGCCCTCTTTGGACCTCCAAGGACACCAGGCATACATGTGGTACACAGGCATACATGTGGTACACAGGCATACATGTGGTACACAGGCATACATGCAGACAAAACACTCACACACATAAAATAATAACTTTTTAAAAACTTTTTTTTTTAAGAGAAGGAGAAAGATCCAGGTTCCACTATCCCCTTCAGGGACCTGCTCCAATGACCTAAAAGCTTCAGCTGCCAATAGTGTCACACTGTGGGGCCCAAGCCTTTGCCACATAGATTTTTTTTTTTTTTTAAGACAGGGTTTCTCTGTGTAACAGCTCTGGCTGTCCTGAAACTTGCTCTGTAGACCAGGCTGGCCTTGAACTCAGAGATCTGCCTGCCTCTGTCTCCCGAGTACTGAAATTAAAGACTTGCACCACCACCACCTCACTTCAGCTCCACATAGATCTTTAGGACATTTAAGATCCAAGCTGCAGCCCCTCCTGTGAGCCACTGGAGTGTCCGTCATCAACAGAGCACAGGGTCTCCAGGCTCTGAAGATTACTTGAAAGTGAATAGACGTTTCCTGTTCCTCTTCCCAGAGGAAAAACATCTGTTTTAACCTGAAGAACTTTCTGGTACTCCTGGCGGCAGAACCTTCCGTAAGGCCTGAGAACTGAGTAACTGACAGACACACAGCTTGTCTGTCCTTCTGAAAAGCCCCCGTGTAGTGGGTAGCCATTCCAGAGTCCTCTCTCAGCCCGCCTTGTAGGCGTGACCATTACCGAAGCCTCAGTGGGGGTTGGAACTTCCAGGTCAAAGCTGGAATGGCTACCCAGTACAGCCCCATCTGTGCCAAGAGGCAAAACAAAACGAACGCGTGTGTGATGAATATCACCTGCTGCTTACCCCCTCTTGCTCTTCGTCTCTGCCCACGCTGCCCCCTCTTCAGAGGATGCCACAGGGTCCCTTGTTAACCTTTGTGGATTCTTCAGGAGCTCACAGAGGACTTCTGTGTGCAAACCTGAGCTGGCACTGGCCACATGGGGCACTAGACAGATGCACCCCCACCCATGGGTGGGTAGAGTTGATCAGGAATCTTTGAGTGTGAGGTCCAGAAAGCAAGACAGCTGAGTGAATTAGCAGATGACTGGGGAAGGAAGTGGAAGCTTCCAGAATGGAAGGCAGAGCCCAGTGAAGAGCAGAGGGGGGGTCCGGTGGGAGCAGGGCATGCTGGTGAACAATTCAAGGGTAGCCTCTTCTGGGCACCACCTTTGAAATAAATCTGCCCTGACATTTGTGCTATCATAAACTATTGCCACAGCACTCAAGGGTCAGATTCCAAGGAGGAGCAGAGTCTGGTAGGCTGAGTTGGCGCCACACCCTCTGGAAAGGTAGGCCATCTTGGTGGACATCATATATTTGGGGACGAGTCACATCCCCAGGAACAGCTCATTCCTTTCTGGAGGGAGCCATGGTAACAGCTGTGGAGGAGAGATGGAGGGCACCCCCTTTGCAGGATGGGAGAAGAGTGGGATGCACAGAACCAGCCAGAGGACATGGCACACTCAGAGTGCCCAGTGAGGAGGGGGTCCATCTGGGAGCAGCCTGAGGGCCCAAGTTGAAGATGCTGGGAGAGGGTGGGGAGTGGGCAAGTGTGTGCTGTGGGACCGTCACCTGACCATTCAGGAGGTCAGGTCCCTGTGCATTTTGTGTGGTTCAATGGCACATCCAAGAGTGGTGTGCAGGAGAGATTTCTCTTCTGCCGTTCTGGAGGCTGGGAAGGCCGCGGCCAAGGAGCCAGCATCTCCTGATGGCCATCTTGTTGTTTCATCCCACAGGGAAATGCGGAAGAGCAAGAGAGCTCAGGATTGAGAGAGGAAAGCACTCAGAGGCGCCCTCTTCTCAGCAAGCCACCAAGGCAAGGACCCATCTGCCTTAGTCAGGGTTTCTACTGCTGTGAAGAGACACCATGACCACAGCAACTCTTACAAAGAAAAACATTTAATTGAGGTGGTGGCTTATAATTTCAGAGGTTTAGTTCATTATCATCATGGAGGGGAGCATGCAGGCAGACCTGGTGCTGGAGAAGGAGCTGTTACTGTTGATATGCAGACAAGAGGAAGTAGACTCACACACGGGGCCGTATCTTGAGCATAGGAGACCTCAAAGCCTGCCTCCATGGTGACGTGCTTCCTCCAACAAGACCACACCTCGTAATAGTGCCACTCCCTTTGGGGGCTATTTTCTTTCAAACCACCTAGGATCCCTCCATGACAGGGTTGGTCTGCTCAGGAGGGCAGAGGCACCAGTCCTCTATTATAGGTCTCGCTTCTCTGCACGATAGTCCTGGGAGCACATCCCTAACACGTGACCTTTGCATGAACACATTTATACTGTGCACCATCCAGATAGCTCTAAGAAGAAAGCGTGGGCTGAGGGGCTGGAAGGAGAGCGCAGCGGGTAAAGTCTTGATGGTAAGCACAAAGACCAGACTTACATCTCCGGCACCCACACAAAAAGC
This sequence comes from Peromyscus attwateri, assembly GCA_902168425.1. Taxonomy (NCBI): domain Eukaryota; kingdom Metazoa; phylum Chordata; class Mammalia; order Rodentia; family Cricetidae; genus Peromyscus; species Peromyscus attwateri. The sequence continues at coordinate 29,459 of CABHPP010134313.1, forward strand.
CAGGCATGGCAGCATTGGGGAGGTGCAAACAGGCAGATCCTGAGGGACTCTGCTAACCAGCCCAGCCTGATTAATGAGCCTGGGTACCAGTACAGTACTTTCTCAAAACACAGCCCGACGGCTTCTGAGAGATGATACTCATGTTGATCTCAGGCCTCTACATGTACATGTGCACACACACACACACACACACACACACACAGAGAGAGAGAGAGAGAGAGAGAGAGAGAGAGAGAGAGAGAGAGAGAGAG
>CABHPP010134313.1:29719-53569 GCA_902168425.1 Peromyscus attwateri
GAGAGAGAGAGAGAGAGAGAGAGAGAGAGAGAGAGAGAGAGAGAGAGGACTGTCTGGCAGCAGAGTAGATGATGTACATGGAAGGGGAGATCTGTATGTGACTGAGGGTGTAGCTTAGAAGGTCTGGGTCAAGGCTGGGGAGGCTGAGAGCCAGTGGGCTATTTTAGGAAGGGAAAGGCTGGTGTGTTCCAGACCCACAGAGTAAGTATCTGAGGAAATCTCTCAGAGGAAGGAAGAACAAGGTACAGGGAACCAAGTCCAAAAGCCAGGGCATCCTTGAAGTAGGGAGGAGCCCGAGGTACCAGGCACCAGGGGAGACAGGCATGGGCAGGAGACAGTGTGCTCTAGATAGACAGTGAGGTCCAAAGTCTGCAGAGGCTACAGCGGGCCCAGAGAACACCACGTCTTCGTTTCTGCTAAATGTACAAGACCCGGCATCCAGAAAGACAAGTTCCTCCACCTCCCATCTTGTCTTCACAATGGTCGTAAGAATTTGGGCTGTTTGCTCTTCCTTCTGAGCTTCAGGATAAACCTATCAATGTTTCAAGAATCCTTTCCTGCTTTTGACCAGTATTGCACTGACTCCACCTGTCAATATGGGAGGTGCTGATCTCTTTATGAGATACTGAACACTCCTACCTGTAGCCGTTTTTTCCGGTCCCGCCCGGGCCTGCAGTCCCACAGCCACTTATAAAATAATCATTCAGAGGCTTAATATTAATTGCAAATTATATAGCCTATTGGCTCAGGCTTCTTGCTAGCTAGCTCTTACAACTTAACTCAACCCATAACTGTTAATCTATGTATCGCCATGTGTTCCGTGGCTTTACCTCCCATTACATATTGCTCCTTGGATAGCAGTTTGGTGTCTCCCTTCACTCTCCTTTCTTCTCCAAGCTCTTCAGTTCAAATGTCCTCCCTTATTCTGCTTCGCCATTGGCCAAACAGCTTTATTTATCAACCAATGAGAACAACACATATTCACAGTGTACGGAAAGACGTCCCTCAGCAACTATGCATGAAGATGGTAAGCAGCCCCCTTCAGTTCTTCAGCACATACTTTTCCTATTCTCTTTGAGACAGAGTCTTGCTATGTAACACAGAATGGCCTTGAACCTGATCCCAAGTATTTAAGATTACAGGTAGATGATCCTGTGCCCACATTCAATATGTGTAATTTTTGTTTGTTGGTTGGTTGGTTTTTCAAGACAGGTTTTCTCTGTTGTAGCCCTGGCTGTCCTGAGACTCACTCTGTAGCCCAGGCTGGCCTGGAACTCAGAGATCTGCCTGCCTCTGCTTCCCAAGTGCTGGGATTAAAGGTCTGTGCCACCACTGCCCCACTCAACATGTGTACTTTAAACTGCTTTCTGAATAATACAGGCGGAGGGTGTGGCTGAGTACTAGAGCACAGGCCAGGCATGTGCAAGTTCCCGGGGTTAGGAAGGACATGTGGTATGCAGGGTAACAGCTAAAGGACAGGTGCTTCTCTTTCAAGGATAAAAAATAAAATAAATGGTTATAGTAATGGCCACTCAGCGAGTATCGTAGAGAACCATGGAATTGTGCAGTTTGGGGCTATAAGACAGCTCACGAGTAAAAGTTCTTGCTGCCAAACCTGACGACCTGAGTTTGGTCCCCAGGACCACACATATAGTAAAATAAGAGAATTGGCTCCTTCAAGCTGTCTTCTGACCTACACAACACACACATGCACATACATGCATGCATGCACATGGGCACACACACAACAACACACACGCACACACACATAATGTAATTTTAAAATAAAAAAAAAAAAGAATTGTGGGGCTGGAGAGATGGCTCAGTGGTCAGGAGCACTGGCTGCTCTTGCAGAGGACAGGGTTCAGTTCCCAGCACCCACATGGTGGTTCACAACCATCTCTTACTCCAGTTCTAGGGGGTCTGACCTGCTCTCTGACCTGCATGGGCACCAGACATGCACATACATACATACATACATACATACACACACACATACGTACATGCGTCAAAACACTCACACACATAAAATATCGTGGGGGTAAGAAGCTCTGCCCATAAGAGCAGAAGTCGACCCTCTGTAACTGACGGTGAGAGAACAGGACACTGACCCTGGTGGTTATCATTGCCACCAAAACCTCATACACAACGTGAACACAGGAGCCACTGGGGCGGCATGTTCTGTGGGGACGCCAGCTGAGCCTTCACAGAGGAACACAGAGTTTCAGCGTCACAAGACGTAAGGCAAATGTTTCTTTGGAATATCTTCCTTCTGCCAAATGTTACAACAGTAGCTCTGATAACCTGCCAGAGCCTGGGTGCTGGCAGCCCCCAAAGCTAGATAGACCTAGCCACCCATCTTCACCAGCCAATTAAACAAGCAGTGAAAACCAAAAGGAGATTCTTTCAATGTCACCATAGCCCGTGTTAGGTTTCAAACCCAAGACAAACGGCTGAGGTGCCTATTTGACATATCAAAGCGGACCTGGGAGCCAGGCTCCCCCTGTATCCCTCAGTCCCTACCTGTTACAGGGCCCCCTGGCTGGCATACCCTGCCCCCTATCCTTAATTCTCCAGCCCAGAGCCTGCGCTGCCCTTTCCTGTATAATCCAACCATTTTGGTTTCCTGTCTACTCTTGTTTGGGCTTCCTGGCTGCTGCACCTGGTCCCCTCGCTCCTTTCCCCTCCCCTCCTCCTCTCCACACGTGGCTCAGGGTCATGTCCACTCTGGACTCTCCCAGATGTGCCTGCCTCTGGCTATGCTCTCCCACATATCTATAATAAACCTTCTCTTCCACCATACCCAGGAACAGTCATGTTCTTTTACTCTTTCTTTCTTTCTTTCTTTCTTTCTTTCTTTCTTTCTTTCTTTCTTTCTTTCTTTCTTTCTTTCTTTCTTTCTTTCTTTCTTTCTTTCTTTCTTCCTTTTTCTTTTTTTTTCTTTTTTTCTTTACCTAGTAGACCAAGGAACAAAGAGGTCTGGTGATCACCCCCCACCAAGTCCATCTTGGATGGGGTAGGTCCAAACGTGAGGTTTAGGTTTAAACAAGGACAAGAGGTGTGCATAACTACGTGGTCACCGTGGGGTCCTGTCCATCTGACTCGTGGCCAGTGAAGTGTTCAGATAAATCTCTTTCTGGATCCCAGGCCCCTTTCCTGGCTGGTACCAGCGTTTCCTTCTCCCAGCATGCCTGGGGAAATTCCAGCTTCTTGAGGTTCTTGTTTCGATAGTTTGGTAGCTAAAGGGTAAGGCAAATGTTTCTTTGGAATATCTTCCTTCTGCCAAATGTTACAACAGTAGCTCTGATAACCTGGCAAGCTAGCGAGCTTGTTTCCAACTAGGAGAGTCATTTGGGACTGAATATCAATTTTATGGCCTTTCCCTGGGCGTCACAACAGGAAAGTGATGGAGGAGAGGCTCTGTGGCAATCTAGAGGCCAGCACTTCCATCCTGCCAATGGCTAAGAGCTGACGGGGAGTCAGCAAATTATTACATGATTTGGTGATAAAACCTGATATGGCTTCAATAAAAGTTAATGATTAGACACTTTCCTTCAGACAAATCACAGAGTCTAGACTGAGATTTTATATGAATAAGGGTTTGGTTTTTTTGAGACAGGGTCTCATAGTGTAGCCCTGGCTGCCCTGAGATTTACTATATAAACCAGACTGGCCTTGAACTCACAGAAGAAGGTTTGAAAGTTACTTCAGTTCTACGGGCCTGAAGCCATTAGTGTAGTCTCCGCCCCCTTGGGCCACCCAAACAGCCCCTGCTTAAGAAAATTCTACCCATTTTCTCAAAGCAGGCCTGTGCTGTGAGCCATGTGTGGAAACACTGGAGAGAGCTTTGGTTTTGTCTGTATCCGTTTGATGGAGCCAAGACTCAGGAGGGGCATCTGCTGTACCACGGAGCCTTATCCAGGGTTAGCAAGCTGTCGCCATGGAGCTAACCAGAGCTTCCATCCATCTCCCCTCTAGTCAGCAGCACGTTTCTTTCTCCTTCCTTGCCCAGGAGGAAGAGAATGCCTACGAAATGGAAATGTTTGGGGTTCAAGGGTAACACTGACGTGGATTGATCTTTGGGGCATGAGATGTATTAGAAGAGTTATCAATGCCATGGACAGATGGACAGATAGACAGACAGCAACATGGCTGGGCCTCTAAGGAGAGTTCTGGCCCATGAGGCAGGTAGGTCTCAGAGGAAGGGGGAGGTTTCTTGTACTCAAGGTGGTCTCTGAGTCCAGGGCAGCAGGGGAGGGGGAGTTTGGGGGTGGGAATATGTGACTGTCAGGTGGACATCTAACTGAGATGCACCTGCTATATATAAAATATAATATAATATCTAATACCGTGGGGGATGCGTCACCACCAACAGCTCTGTGGAGCCTGGCATCTTCCTTCAACTTCCTCAGGGAAGTGAGAACGGCTCCTCTCACTCTCCTGGGATCCATCACCTGGGGATTCTGTTAGGAATCCCAGACAAGCTCTGGGTAGGGAGCTTGCCATTTCCTCACAGAGATGCTCCTGCAGCTGGATGTGGGCGGAGCAGCAGTTTGATCCAGATTCTAACAGACACCTGTGGCCACAGGCTCATCAGAAGGACGCTCAGGCCGTCTCATCCAGCCTCTTAATCTCACAGAAGAGGAAACCACTCTCGGCTCTAATGACCTGTGTAAGGGAGTGGGTTTCTGGGCCCCGCAGGGTTAGCACATACATTTAAGACATGAACTCTCTTAGCTGAGGAGAGCACTCTGAGAAGCTGTCAACCTATGTATGTGTGTTCATATACGTGTGGGCACATGGACACATGTGAGCATGTGGAAGCCCAACACTGATGTCAGGAGTTCTCTATCATTCTCCACTGTGTTCGCTGAAGCAGGGTCTCACATGTGAACACAGAGCCTGCTGATAGAATCAATCAGCTGCTCTGATCCAGGGAGCCCACCTCCACCTTCTGAGTGCTGGAATTGTTGGCTTTTACGTGGTGCTGAGCATCCGAACTGCAGTTCTCTGGACCAGTGAGTACTGGACCCACTGAGCTCTCTCCCCAGGCCCAGTTCTTGTCCCCCTCCACCCCCAACATATTTTTATTGATTATTTGGGAATGTCACATCAATCATACTCACTTCCCAGTCCTTCCAGGTCTGCCCCCACCCATGTGACCTGCCCCTCCCCCACCTCCCGCAATAAAGAAGAAAAAACAAAACAAAACAAAAACATAAGTCCAATCTGTGTTGCCCATATACTCACTGGAGCATGGTCAAACTCCCAGTAGCCGGCCCTGTAAAGAAAACTGGGTCCTTCCCCTCACTCACCCCTGCGGAAGCCCTCAATTGTGGGGGCTACACCTCAGCATCCTTATCAAAATTTTTAAGAGTTCTCTTCCATGGTCTCCTGTCTAGGCTGTTACTTTTGGGGGGGAGGGTAGTAAGGATTGTCACAGAAGCCTTCTATGTCTGTCTTTGTCAACTATAAGTCTACAGTCATTAATACCACGGGCCTCGGACATCAACCTGGCCTCAGGTGGCTGCACAGGCCGCTCACATCAACACGCAGGCCCAGTTCTTATCTTTTTGAAGGAAAGAATTCAGCCACAAGATATAGTCTAGGCAGAGTTTATCCAGCGCAGCTAAACAAGTCCTCCAAAGAGAGATTGGAGTGGGTTGTTCCAAGGCAAGACTACAGCTCGACGAGTACACTACATTTTGGATTTTCAAGGCCCTTTATGAATATTTATGAGGTAGGGAGCATGCTCATGATGATATGGAGACTCCTGTGGTTTTCCCTGCTGCTGGGGGCCAATCCCAGAGCACTCTGCCCCTCTGCTAAACCCCCAACCCCATAAGATGTTTCTTCCCACAATCCTCTAGAACAGTCCACCAAAGTAAAGGTGTAAAACCGCAATGAAAACAGCACTATAAGGAAGCCAGGTTTTTCAAGGCTGCAGACCATGCGTTTGTGAGGCAATTGCACTGTGCTGAGGATGGAACCAGGATTTGTACCGTGCCAGGCAAACAGACTCTGCCCAGGTTTCTGATTGGAAGCTGAATTAGAACCTGACTGCTGTCACCAGCAGCTGAATCACTTTTTCAACAGTTGCAAAAACAACAATTTCTGTTGTTCCCAGCATAGCTTTAAGCCAATAAAATTAATGACCTCACCTAGGAAATCAGCCCCATGTTTTGCATGCAAAGGTCAATGTTCACATAGAGAAAGGCTCTCAAACACAGCCTGCTCCGGCATAAACATTTATCACGTGGAAGACAGGAACTCATTGTCCGTGGTTTGTTTGCCGTATCAGGCATTTACCTGGAGCAGAGTCTGCAGTCGGCTGGCTTCCTGTCCCAGTTTCTCTTGCCCAAGACCTTGGGCAATTGTTTATTTGACAGAGTGTTCTTTCTGTCCCTGTCCCCTCTTCTGGGAACAGAGGCCTAGGATGCTGTACAAATAAATCACCTGGTGCCTCCATACCTAACTTCCAGAGAGAGAATGTGAGGCGTTAGCTAGAAATATGAGCTACGAAAGAGAAAGTTGCTGCAGGACCTCGGTGTGCTTCTCCGCCTTCTGCTTGTGTTGGGTTGTGTGTCAGAAGTTGTCAGTGAGGTTTCCGGAGCGCTTGTCCGGCTTTTGACAGTGAAACTGAAATATTTGTAGTGGAGATGGGGGTGGTGACCACAAGAATCTGTGGAGAAAGTGGTCTCCTGTGCCTTACTCACTTTTTTATGAAATTGTTTATGAAATGTGCCTCTAACCAGCCTCCTATTGATCTGTGCTATGCTCAGCTTTTAGTTCACAAAGTCACACACTAACTATTTCACAGTCACATGCTAACTAGTTCACAGTCACATGCTAACTAGTTCCAGTCACACACTAACAGTTCACAGTCACATGCTAACTAGTTCACAGTTACACGCTAGCTAGTTCACAGTCACACACTAGTTCACAGTCACACACTAACTAGTTCACAAAGTCACACACTAACTAGTTCACAGTCACACACTATTTCACAAAGTCACACACTAACTAGTTCATAGTCATGCTAACTAGTTCACAAAATCACACTAACTAGTTCACAGTCACACACTTACTAGCTCATAGTCACACACTAACTAGTTCACAGTCACATGCTAACTAGTTCACAGCACACAGTAACTAGTTCACAATCACACACTTACTAGTTCACAGTCACACACTAACTAGTGCAGTCACACACTAACACGGGCAGTTGTTATATAAGACCCCACCTGGCTCAGCATTTCCCACCTCTAAGAAGTGGTCCCAGGGATGGATTAACAGAGGCTATTAGGGTCCAGCCTCTGATAGTCTTTCCCCAGGGTTTCCAGAAGAGACGCTACCAACAGCGAGAATAATCTGAGGGAATGAATCTAAGTCCCAGAGCTCTTCAGTCCGTTCACTTTATTCTTCTGAGACAAAACTCTATCTGCACAGCTTCAGTTCGTCCTCACACTTAGCTCCTCTCTGTCCCTCTCCTCCTGTCCCTCGTAGTTTATCTATGTTCTCTCCATCCCATTCTCATCTTCATTCCTGTCTCCATCCTCATTCCTTCTCCATACCCTACCATCAGCAATCCTCTGGTCCTGCTGCTTTCTGGTCCAGTGGGGTAAGTCTGCCTGGAGCTAGGAAACCTGCCTCATAGCTTGAGGTACCTGGTATGTAAAAACCCTTCTGTTCTGAGCTGACTGTTGGAGGGGGACACTGGGGGTGCCACTAAGGCTGTGTAAAGAAGGAGAGTCTGACCTTAATTTGCACAAGAAGCAAATCTATGCACCTAACAGCTGCCTGACCTAGGCGGGTGTCTCCATATGGATATTTACCTAGCGGGTAGTCTGGAGAGCTTATTCTGTCTGCCACTTGTCTTTGGATGCTTTTGTCTGGAGCTGGCCCTGGCTTTGTGTGCTTGCTAAAGGAGATAATTGCAAAAGGCAGACATCTGAATTCTAATGCTAAAAAGAAGCAGAAAGCCTGGAAGCAGGAAGCCTTGCCTGTGTGATTGTATCCAAATATCTTAGTTATATGTGCCCAAGGAAGAAGTTCTCAGTAAAAGAATCCATTGGGGAAGCTATGATAGTGCACATAAAATTCATAGCAGAAAACAGCTGATATATTAAAAGTCAAATAACACCAAATGCTCCTTGAGCCTTGGCTTCCTCTGGAAAAATTCCTTGATTCTTTCAGGCAATAGCTTTGCCATAGTCAGCCAAATTCCTACTTCATATTTCTGCGTCCCGCAGTAATGAATGTCTGAACCCTGGGCACAGAAATCTCAGGTTAGGTCAAACCAGATGGTAGACAGAGGACTTCCATCAAGAAACAGCTTCCAAGGGTGATTTTCATATCCTCCAGTGTCATCACATACCTCATGTGGATTTACCTGAATCTATTTTTAATTAATTTGAGACAGGATCTCCCATATTCCCAGCTGACTTCAAACTCAGTATGTAGTAGGCAATGAGCTTGAACTTACTGGAATCTACATTGACTGCTCATTTTATGGTCTTCTCCCACACTACTCATTCTGGAAGTTGACTTTCCCCAACTGCCTGTTGTCATACCTTAATATGAACTTGTTTGCTGAAGATTGAATTTGCCTTGAGTTTTGCATTTAATTTGACCTGTTGCTTGCGCTTCTGCATTTTTAATTGCCCGCTGTCCTTTCCCTACTTTTCCTATTGGTGTTTCCCTGTTACCTACGTAGTGAATACTGAGAACATCAACACCTCTTGAGGTACAGAACCACCAACCCTCCATTGGCCCCAGGCCCTGTCAGGTTTGAAATGTGTCCTTCCAAGCCTTGTGTGAAAATCTTTCCAATTAGTTTTCCAACACTTAGTAAGCAAATTCATACCAATAGTAATATCCAGTGACCCCCACGAGGGCAAGACAAGTATGTCCCTGATGGTTCCAAGCACTCATTCATTCCTGGGCCAAGCAATGTTTGATAAATATTTACCTAATGAAGGAGAACTCCCTACAGACATTATTCATGCTCCCAACAACCCCACCCTGTCCCTGCCTCAGCCACCTTCCTTTTCAGCTACAACAAAGGAAATGCCAGGCTTTTACTCTATCCCCAACACTAGCTTTCATTCCCATGATTGCTTTCTTTTGTGAAGTTGTTACATTTGTGTGTGTGTGTGTGTGTGTGTGTGTGTGTGTGTATACACACGTGTGTGATGGTCAGAGAAGAATTTGCAGGAGTCAGTTCTCTCCTACCACATGGATCGTGGGGATCAAATTCAAGCTCAGGCTTGGCAAAGTCACCTTTATCCATGAGCCATCTCGCCAGCCTTTGATTACTTGAATGATTCTTTTCTAGGATATTTTCTTGACATACGATAGTTAAAAATGCATATGGTAGCCTAGAATACCAACACTGAGGGAGCTGAGGCTGGAGTATTGTGAGCTCAAGGCCAGCCTGGGCTAGACAGTGAGATCCTGTCTCAACAACAACAGCAAAAATTGGTGGGCTGGGATTATAACTTAATGGTTTGGCACTCACCCATACAGTTTAAGGCCCTGGGGTTCATCTCAAGCACAGCTATACACATACACACACACACACACACACACACTCACACACACACACACACACAGCCCACTTGTATACACACACTCGTGCACACACACACAGACTCAGAAGTATATGGCATCCTCCACTGTACACAAAAATAAAGAAACACTCATTCAAAGCTCTGCTTCAAGTCCTTGTGTGCTAAGAGTCTTCGGACATCACAAACTATTGATCGAACCTCCTCACTGGACCCGTCACCTACATCCACCTGAAAACCAACACAGCAGAGCTTATTCTCCTGTTAGAATTTGTATGACTTTGTCCATCTCAGAATGAGTTTGGGGAGTTACACAAATCTTATACAAGTGGAGAACATGCAGTCACCACTTCCTGTGGATTGAACTAGGGAGTTCTGGGAGGCCAGCTTCTCCATCCTTCCCTGGATTCAAGTTCAAGCAAATGGGCTCCACCTGTGCTCACTCATTCGGCATTTGTGGTACACTGACTCCATCAGCTCTTATGTGAGGTGCCAGCAGCAGGGATTTCATCTCTCTTTAAAATGTGGGTTCATCTGGGATGGAAACACCCTTAATCACCAATGCCTCAGTATCGATCCATTCACAGGATGGCACAAAGTCACCAAGGCCACCAAAGTCCAGAAGAGCTGGTGTCAGAACTCCCACCCAGGCCATCTGCTTCCATGCCATGTCATCCTGTCACCTTGTCACCTTGTAGGGAGGGTGCATGCTCAATGCAAAAATCCCGCCCTTCCCCAGCATGCCTAAAATTACTCTCCTGGGATTCAATTAGAAATGACATGCTCAGAACCCCATTCCAATGGTACCAGTCAACAGTCAGGCTGCTAGATGAATCACTTCCCTCCATGAACCTGCTTTTCTCATTTAGAAAAGGACAAGGTTAAAGCCAGAATTTCACAAGATTTCTTCAGGCCCTCACAATCCAGGCTGGAACTTTCCATGGAACCACAGCCGTCCTGCCCATGGTGAGCTTGGGTTCTGCACTGGTCCCGTGGCAGCAAGTCTTATTTCCACCTGTCCATCTTTTTCTTGGATCATGTGACATGGTGGCTTTGGAAACAGAGTAGGAAGCTCCAGGTGGAAGCAGGATGCTGTCTTGTTACTTCATGTCATCAAGTTTTCCTGTCACCAATACTGACACTGAGGAAACCCTTGGATTCTCTCACTCCTGCCACTGACAGCGCATTCCTAGCTGAAGGTGACACTCTGATGTGTGATTACCATGGTGACAACTGCCTAAGCTGGTTTGCAGGAACTTAGAGGTAGCTCGAACATCCTGACACCCCCCGCCATTCATGCCAGTCCATGCAGGCCTGGGTACCTCTTTGATGTCCCAGAAAGATGCTTGCTACGTATTCAAAGACTTCTGATCTTACCTGCAGCCAGTTTTCCCCATGCTCAGACATCCCTGTTTCTTAGCTCATAACTATTCCTAAATCCAGGCCTGACGAGATGGCTCAGCAGGTAAAGGCTCCTGCCATGAAAGCTTGATGACTTGAGTTCAATTCCACATGAGGATGGAAGAAGAGAATCAACTCCACAAAGCTGTCCCTGACACCACTGCACGCACTCATATGCACATACACATCACACACTCACATCTACATGATAATGACTAATAAAGTTTCTTTCTTTCAATAACATGCTGGAGAGATGGTTTGGTGATTAAGAATAACTGTTGCTCTTGTAGAGAACCTGTTTGGTTCCCAGCACCAACATGGCAGCTCACAATCATTCAACAACACTCCAGTTCCAGGGATCCGATGACCCCTTCTGACCTTCACAGGCATCAGGCACTCACAAGTGCACATGCACATTGATATATGCAAAATAAAATTTAAAATCTGAAAAAAGTACCCATAACCCTTCTCCTCAGGAGTGCAGATGTGGGACCCTGCCTCCCCTGTGCAGACGCTCATCAGTAAATTCTTCCGTAGACTTGTGCTTTGGTCAGTGGCATTCTGTGCTGAGGAGGAACCAGCCTCCTTGAGAAGCAAAATGTCCTGTAGCCTGCAACTCACTATGAAGTTCATTGACTAAAATATTCAGAGGCTCAGTCTGTAGAGTGCCTACCTAGGATGCACGGAGCCCTGGGTTCCACCCCATCACCGAATAAACTGTGCATGGTGGTACACACCTGTAATCCCAGCTCTAAAGAGTTAGAGTCCTTGTACAGTCTCCCTGCAGAGTCTGACTTTGCTGCACATTGCCTGGCCTCATGGCTTCTCTCAAAAACTTGGTAGAAGGCACAAAGGCCTCACAGCTCTTGCATTCTTCATGCCTGCAAAATCCAAGTTCTCCTTCAGCTCAAGCCTGCCACACCTTATGCATGGCAGCCATGGCCTCTAGGTGTCTGGGAAACTGAACCTGGTAAGACACTACCCTAGAGAGCTCAGCTGCACTCTGTTTAAAGGAACATCTCACAAATGAGCTTTCAGTTTACACCCAAGCGGTCTATGGTAAGCAGCGTCTCAACAACTCCTGAAATGGCCCCAAAGCACCCTTCCGCTGTCCCAAGCAAATTGCTTCTTTTTCATGCTCTCAACCCCTTTAACAATCACATCCCCTGAAACTCTAAACAAGCTCTTTGTATAGCACATCTTTCACGCTTCTGTTTACCTTTTCCTCCATTTCTCACTGAAAATCTGGCTAAACAGAGTCATAAATAAAATTCACAGTCTGAATGCTATGCTACCTTAAACTTCCCCCTCCAAATTATCTCATCATGTTGGCCTTCACCTCCACTCAAACTTCCATGACATGGGCCAAGTATAGTCAAATTCTTCACCGGAATGTGAGGAATGGCTGTGGTCCCATTCCCAATTAAGGCTTGTTCCCATTTGTAACTGCCCCAAACCCTTTATTACAGTCTGAATCTTTACCAGCATTCTGTTCTCCCAAACTCCTATAAGAATCGTTGGTTAAGCTCCACCTATCGAATGCTAGGTCTTCTCTAACCCACATCTCCCAAAATTTCCAGATTCTACCCACAAATCAGTCCCGAAGACCAGAGAGGCGCGTGTCTAGTGGTTTAGTCCCAGCCTCACCCCGCAGTGATACCAATGGCTTGTGTTAGTTACTCTGTAACATCAAGGGAGGGAGAGGTTGATTTGGGTGATTTTTCCAGTCTGTTATGTCAACAGAGGACGTGGCAGAGGGAGGCTGCTCACATCATAGAGAGCTCGGCCACAGCACCATGCCTTCCCCACCGCGATGGACTGAAGCCATGAACCAAAACGATCTTTTCGTTTCTGTCAGGCAGTCTAGTACAGCAATTCAAAAATAACGCGGCTGCAAAAACTATCTGGAAATGAAAGTCACCTCTTAAATATTGATCAGAGTAAACTGACAGATGGAAGTAATTTAGAAAATGTAAAACAGCTTCAGGTACGTAAATTTAAATAAATATTACCATTAAAAGACCTCAATACTTAGCTTCATAGGAAAGAAACGTTTCAGGTGGCAGCACAAGCCGACAAGCCCAGCCCTCAAGGGTTGGCGGTAGGAGGATTTAGAGGTCAAGGTCAATTTAGGCTACATAGCAGTTCCAGGCCAAATGGACTATGAAAGATATACTTTAAAAATAAAGAAAGGGTCTGGAGAGATGGCTCAAAGGTTAAGAGCACTAGCTGCTCTTCCAGAGGTCCTGAGTTCAATTCCCAGCAACCACATGGTGGCTCACAACCATCTATAATGAGATCTGATGCCCTCTTCTGGCATAAAGTTGTACGTGCAGACAGAGCACTCATACATAAAATGAATAAAAAATCTTAAGTAAGTAAATAAATAAAAAGTTCTAGCTGTTAAAGCTGACATCAATGCAATGAATTCTAAAGTGTCTAAATTTATAAAATTAAAATAAATCTGCCAAATAGAAGAGAAAGAAGCTAAGAACAAGAAAACGATGTATGGAGCTGGAGAGGCGGCTCAGTGGTTAAGAGCAGTTGCTGCCTTGCAGAGTACTGGGGTTTGGTTCCAGCACCCATGTGGTGTCTCACAGCAAAGGATTCAAGGCCCTCATCTGGCCTCTGTGGTCACTGGATGTATGAGGTGCACACAGAGACAATCATACAAATATACATACACATACATTAAAATAAGAAATTTATCCACACAACTTGAAAATACCTACTCATTTCAAGATTAAAATGATCTAATCAGGAAATGTATTCTGTTATTTAAGTACAAAATATGAATTATTTAAACATTTTTAAGTTATACCAATGTATTGAATCCTAAAACTTGGTCAAACCAGGCTCACAGAGGCTGTGGACTAAAGATGAAGCAAGGATTAATGAAGTGAAAGTGGGACTCGGGGACGGCTGGGCAGTTAGGAGCACTGGCTGCTCTTGTAAAGGATTCTGGTTTGGATTTCAGCTCCCAGTGTGGTAGCCCACAACTGTCTGCAATTCCAGTTCCAGGGGAATCCAAAGCCCTCTTCTGGCCTCTCAGAGTACTGCATGCATGTGATGCACATATATTTATGCAGACAAAATATGTATACACATAAAATAAAAATAAATTGATCTGTTCTTAAAAAAATAAAGCAAAGCCATCTAAATATGATGTCTCAACCAATATTTCTCATCTTAGTTGATAACATGTTTGATTCATTTTCAAACTTCAAGAAGTCTAAAGATGCCTGGCAGTGCTGTACACCTTTAATCCCAACACTCGGGAGGCCACTCAGGAGGCAGAGGCAGGAGGATCTCTGTGAGTTCAAGGCCAGCTTGGTCTATAGAGTGAGTTCCAGGACAGCCAGGGTTACACAGAGAAACCCTGTCTCAAAACATACACACACACACACACACACACACACACACACACACACACACACACGAAAGAAAGAGAGAAAGGAAGGAAGGAAGGAAGGAAGGAAGGAAGGAAGGAAGGAAGGAAGGAAGGAAAAGGGCTACGTTCCAGGCAGCATCATAGCCTTCAAAGCACAAAATTCCCTAACTGAATTTTTTCTTAGTTTTGGAGGATCTAAGCAACCTTTTTCCTTTAAATTACATGGGGAGGCAGAGGCAGGTGAATGTGTGAGTGTGAGGCCAGACTGATCTACACAGCAAGTCCCAGGCAAGTTCTAGGCTGGCCGGAACCAGATAGTGACACCTTACCTCAAAAAAAATTTTTAATTGTATTTATTTATTGGGGGGCGTATATGACATAGTGTGTGTGTGTGTGTGTGTGTGTGTGTGTGTGTGTGTGTGTGTGTATGTGTGTAGGTCAGAGGACAACTCATGGGAACCTGTTCTCTCTTTCGACCATATGGAGGTTGAACTCAGGTCTTCAGCCTGGGCAGAAAACCTTTACCAGCTGAGCCATCTCACCGGTTCATGACCTAATAACTTTTCTTTTCTTTTTTTTCTTTTTCTTTTTTTTTTTTTTTTTGAGACAGTAGCTCACCATGTGGCCCTGGCTGGCCTCGAACTCACAGAGATTCCTCCAACCTTTGTCTCCCTAGTACTGGGATTAACAGTATGTGCCACCATGCCTGACTTTATGACCTAATTTTTAAGGAGAGGTCTTGATGTTTGAAAATAGTTTTGTTGTTGTTGCCGCCGGAATGATGGTCCCAACTTGTACTCCCAAGCACTTAGGTACCAGACCCATGAGGCTTACCACAAGACTGAGGCCAGCCTGGCCCACACAACAAGTTCCAGGCCAGCCAGGGCTCCATAGTGAGACACTGTCTCAAAACAAACAACAACAACAAAGCCCACAACAAACAAAAACCCATCAGGGCCACCGAGAAGGCTCATCAGGTAAAGGCACTTGCCCCAAGCTTCACAACTTGAGTTCAGTTCCTTGAACCTGCAGGAGAGAGCTGACTGGGACTCAAACCCAGGGCTTCGTGCATTCTAGCACTCTGCCGGCTGGCTGGCGGAGCTGCGTCCCCAGCCCTATTTCAACAGACTTAAAGCAAACGTGCACTGCCCTCTTTCCCCACGGCCTTCCTTTCCGCCAGCCCTCCCAGTGTCTCTGTGGACACCCTGCAATGGTCTGGGATCTGGTTGCTAGGAGGGTTCTCTCTGCAGCCAGCCACTCCGTCTGCCAACACCTTTTCTTCTTTGGGGAAATGCTCCTCTGTAATTGCCTGGGCTAATCAGATAAAAGACATTTGGCTTGCTTTCCAACCTCCCTAAACTTTTTTTTTCTTTTTTCTTTTCTTTTTTCTTTTCTTTTCTTTTTGCAACAAGTAAAAGAAGCCCCAAATGAAGAGAATTATGGTGTGTGGTCCAGCCAGGGGGAGGCTAGGTAGGCCTGTGCTTCTGGTCAGAGACAGAGATTGTCCTCTTGGTGCTTACAAAGTAGGTGGCTTGTCCCTCTTTTTAGAAATATTACCACCGCTAGCTGTGGCCTAGCATTTACACCCATTAGACCTCCTGTTTTCCCCCAGGAACCATCTTCCCTCAGCCTTTGAAAGGAGCATACCTCCTACTGTGCATCCCACCAGCACAATCTTCAGTGAAAAGACAGAAGCAGAAAATGCAACCAACTTGTTGAGTTTGCCTTAATATATATATATATATATATATATAGTCATCATCATCTTGAAAATTAGCACCTTCTAACTCTCCCTTCCTATAATCCCTCTGCTGCTAAGCCAGGATGTGGGCCTGATAGTTGTCCTTTGGCCCAGGCAGATGATGGTGGGGGACACTTGCTGGCACTGGTGTGTCTCTGGGGCAGGGGAGTAGCTGGTAGTGGTGTGATGTTGGTATCAAGGTTTTCTGGGTGGAGCCTGAAGCGGGGTCCCTGTTCTCTCCCTTCAACAACATTGTTCTGTGTGGTAAGAACATACAACATGTGAAAATGTCCAACCATTCATTAAGAACTTGATCCTTTCCAGGAGGGAGACAGCTTATTACATTCGCAGACAGAATTAGACACCGAGCCGGGCGTGGTGGCACACACCTTTAATGCTAGCACTCAGGAGGCAGAGGCAGGTGGATCTCTCTGAGCTTAGGGACAGTCTGATCTCCATGGCAAGTTCTAGGCCAACCAGGGCCACACAGTGAAGGCCTCTCTCAAAACACCAAAGAAGTAGACATTGAGAGTTAGGGAGCGAATTTAGCCGGTAAATTCTTTCTGTGTAAAATGAGGACCTGAGTTAGTCTAATTGGTGAGTCCCAGGCCAAAAATCTAGGTGGACAGCATCTGAGGAACAACAGTGAGGTTGCCCTCTGCCCTCCTCATGCATACACACACACAGTTGCACACACAGACACACACTGCAATGTCAAACAAGAGTTAACATCCCCAAGGCCTACCCTCGAAACCCAGACAGCACGTTCAGGGTGGCGGAGACGCTCCTCTGGGCCAGTCCCTTCTGCATTCTGATGGAACCAATGTCTTAGAGAAGTAGGGCAGAAATAAATCTAGCCCTTCACTGTGCCCCATCGGTTATGACTCCTGTGGGGGGTGGGGGTGGAGTACTCTTTCACCAGGTCCGGTGGGAAGGCGCTGAGCAGAGCTGCGTGAGCGAGCCTCCTGCGCTCCATGGAGACCGGACCCATAAAAGTGTCTTCTCCCATTTTCAAGGTAAACAAATGTCATTGCCACCAGGAAACAGAAACGCCGAGAACCTGGAAAAACTGCCCAGGCACTAATTCTTTTCAGTTTCCAACTTCATTATGTCCATTCACCAAAGTCAGTGGACAAAAAAATCCCAGGCTTCTCAAAGGGCTGTGAGCATGGAGCGGACATATTTTACTGTAGTGGGTGTAAAGTTTCTAATCTGGCGGCCCCCATCGCCTTCAGTCTGTTTTCCTTTCTTTCTCTTTGTACGGGCAGATAGGTAACGTGGGCCTTGAATCCTGTGTTTCCAGGGCTGCTGGTCTGAAGCCCATTGACGACTGAGGGAGGGCATGAGCGTGGTAACTAACAGTTTCCCAATGTGAAGCCACTGAGGGGATGGATATGCTAATTTCCTTCACTTTGTTCTTGTGTGGGAAGTGCCACAGGGTGTATGTGCAATTGCAAATGTGAATTAAAAGTTTTCCCCAGGGTTGGCTCAGTGAGATGGTTCAGCAGGTTAACATGCTTGCCCCCAAGCTTAAGGTCCTGAGTTCAGTGCCTGGGTCCTACATGGTAGAGGGAGAGAACTTATTCCTGCAAATCGTCTCTAGCCTCCAAGTCTGCACTGTGATGTGTACACACATGCACACGCATGCACACAAACACAAAGACAAAACACACAAGGGAGTAGGAGGTAGCTGGTGTCTCAGATAATTTGATGAGAAGTATGAATGTCTAATCGTGGATGGGATCAAGGGCGCCACATCTGTGACTTTCCTAGCATGAAGTGGGGCAGTGTCTAGGGTGTGCACTTCAGGCCACCTGCCACAAAGTAAGAATGAGGCTTAGGCAGTTGTGGTGCACACCTTTAGTCCCAGCACTCCAGAGAGGCAGGTGGGTCTCTTGAGTTTGAGGCCAGCCTGGACTACAGAGCGAGTTCCAACACATCCAGGGCTACACAGAGAATCCCTGTCTCGAAAAACCAAAAACTAAAAAGAATGAGGCTAATGCTTGGTAGGGGTCGCATTTAGGATAATGTGTTTGTTTGGGTCACCACGCTGAGTGAGTGAAGGCCTGTGCACGTGGTCGGAGGATGCAGGAGACAGTGCCAGCCTCCTGATGTAGCCTTACTTTTTTTTATTCCTGGTGTTGGGACGGACCCAGGACCTAAGCTATACTCCCAGCCACACTAATAAATTTGCTTATTTATCTGTTTGCTTGAGACAGGATTTCTCTGTGTAGCCTTGGCTGTCCTGGAACTTACTCTCTGTAGACCTGGCTGGCCTTAAACTCACAGAGATCCACTTGCCTCTGCCTCCCAAGTGCTGAGATTAAAGGTGTGTGCGGCCACCAGGCTACTAATTGATTTTTTAAACTGAATTTTGTAATTTTGCTTATGACATCTTCATTAAGACTTGCAGTGCTCTGTCTTATTTTTTCTATAAACACTTTGGATATCTAAAAGCCCTTGGGATGTTTGTAGGTTTGAAGTATTGTTTCGGGGGGCCCAGTGGGTGGTGACCATTTTACAGAGTAAATCATTGTCTTGGGTATCCACACAGTGGTGGGTTGCCAAGCTGAGCAGTTACTTGTAGCAGGAATCTTAAAAGGTCTTATTAATAAAAACAAACCTGGAGCCAGGTACTAGGGTGAATGCTGGAAGATCAGAGAAGCAAAACAAGCCACAGCTACCTTACCTTGCCAGTTCCTCAGCTGATCCTGTTTCCTCAGACTAGAAGCCTCTCAGTCCTCATTCAGAATGAATCTCAGCTGAACTGTTGCTCAAAAGCCTAAAATCTTAACCAGGCTAGTTCCTGGTCTTCATGCCTTATATACCTTTCTGCTTTCTGCCGTCACTTCCTGGGATTAAAGGTGTGAGTCACCATGCCTGGCTGTTTCCAGTGTGGCTTTGAACTCACAGAGATCCGGATGGATCTCTGCCTCCCAAGTGATAGGATTAAAGGTGTGTGTGCCACCATTTTCTGGCCTCTATGTCTATCTAGTGGCTGTTCTGTTCTCTGACCCCAGATAAGTTATTGGGGGACACAATATATCACCACAGTTACTCTATTTACATTTTTGAGGTTATTCCATATTGGCCATGCTAATTATATTCACACTAGACAACTGGCTGGGGCTGTTTTCACAGACCAGATCACAGTAACTTGGCAAGGAGGAAAGTGTGCTTGTCACGGGTACAGGAGTAAAGGTTCCCACACACATCCATGGGGCTTTGCCAGCGCCCAGCACTTTGACAAAATGCCCGAGCCAACCCATCGACTTCAAAGGATAAAAGGTTTGCTTTAGTGACGTTTAGGGCTTTAACTGTTATGCCCAGATCACATCCCCAAAGAAGCCACCGGAGACTTTAGGTACAGAATGCAAAAGCAAGGTTTATTCTTACAAGCCACGTGGTCAGGGAAGCTCGATCCCAAGCACTCACTCTTAGCTGTGAGGCCGGGAGGAGCTTGTCCTTTCTTGGGGAAGTTAGTTTTTATAGGCAAAACCCATCAAATTTCTTAGAGGGGAGGGGGTTGGTATGGGTCCATCCTTGATTGGTCCAGTTTTTCCCAGGCCTGGACTTGGTCTTATCTGTTTGCCCTGTCAGGAGTTTTACAACCCATCTCTGGGGTCCTTGAAGTTTGGGATGTTTTATGACCACTTAGCCTCTGCCAGATGGTTGAATATCCTGACTCTGTGTTTTCTTAAGTTTCTGTAGCTGATAAAGCCACCTGGGAAGAGGGGGTCTAAGTTCTTATCTGCACTTAGGAATCCTTGAGCCACCATGGGGACTGGCTGGCCAAGCACGTACTGACTGTGGGGGCTGGCTCAGTGGTCCAGGCTCTGTCCTTGACTCATGCACATAACTCTAAGTTGGTGAGGGGCCCCATACAGTAAACATCTGGCTGAACTTTACGTGCAGAAAGGGAGCTACTGCAAGGACTATCTATGTCTTTTGTTCACGGCCCTCCCAAAGACTGCTTGCTCAGTCTCAGGAAACTGAAATTGAGGCCTGATCTCTGAGAGAAGACTGAGCAGCCTGTTATGGCATCTGCTTGGTCCTTTCATAACCTAACGTGATTGGCTCTGTTGTTTGGTGGGAGTGGGTGGCTGATGAGGCTGCTCACATCATGGTAGCCACAGAGACACACAAGAAGAGGCTGAGGTACCAGTGCATTTTAATGGGGCTGAAGAGAGGGCTCATCAGTTTAGGGCAAAGGGCCCAGGTTCAGTTCCCAGCACCCACATGGCAGCTCATATCCTTCTATAACTCCAGGCCTAGGGGATCCCTCTTCTGGCCTCTGCAGGAACCAGACATACATATAGTGTACATAAATACATGTGGGCAAAACATTCATACACATAAATAAACTGCTTAAAATATATCTTTTTTATAATTTATTTTTATTTTGTGTTCGTCGGTATTTTGCCTTAGTGTATATCTGTGTGAAGGTGTCAGATCCCCCAGAACTGGAGTTACAGACAGTTGTGAGCTGCCATGTGGGTGCTGGGAACTGAACTTGGGTCCTCTGGAAAAGCAGCCAGTGCTCTTAACCGCTGAGCCATCTCTCCAGCCCCTCTAAAAATATATCTTAAGTACATAAATCTCCTTCTCTAGCACAACACCAGTAGCTAATATTCCTCCCACGAGCCCCCACCTCAGAAGCTTCCACAGCCTCCTAAATGTTCCACATTCAGAACAAAGCCCATAGCATACAGGCTTCTGGGGGAACATTCCAGATTCAAACTACAGGCAATGTGATGGGTGACTATCCCATGAGATCACCCGACAGCCTCCTCCTGTGAGTCTCCCCATTGCTCACAAGGACATGATGATCCTCATTACCATGGCCAGAGCGGGCACACACCCTCACACCCACATCCAGTCCTCACAAAGGGAGAGAGTAGGGGCTTAGGGCAAGGCTCAGTGGATAAAGAACTTGCTGAGCAAGCTTGAGGACTAGACAGGAAGCCAGCACCCACCTAAATGCTGGGTGGGTACGGAGGCCCATCTGTAATCCCAACAATGCTCAGGAGGCAGAGACAGGGTCCCCAGGTGAGCTGGAGAGTTAGACTAATCAAATCAGCAAGCTCTGGGCTCAAGTAAGAAACTGTACCGTTGATATGCTGGGTGGAGAGTGGGAGGAAGACACACAGTCAGACTCAAACACACGGAGGGAGGGAGGGAGGGAGGGAGGGAGGGGAAAGCCAAGGGCCAGCAGCTTCTCTGAAGTATGGAAACTGAGAGTTGACCACATCACTCCACCCAGCCCCGTAGACCAGAGCTGAGAGCCAAGGCTGCCCCTGAGATATTCTGAGAGAGGCTGGCTTTGCAGGGGTCAGTATGTGGTGTAGTGGATCCACGGAGTCTGCTTAAAGGGCAAAGGGATTTATTAAGAAAGGAAAACTCATGAAACAGAACAGAGGAATTGTCGCAGGGTCCTGGAAAACGTGAGGCATGGTCTCACGCTGTTCTTCTGCACCTGAGACTGTCCCAGCATCCAAGTCCCACAAGGGAGCGAAGAGAACAACATAGTGCATCTCAGGTCTTAAGGGTAGCCGAGAGGTCACCCCAGGGGCATGCACTTCAAGGTCACAGGCAGGTAGAACTACTACCTGCTACATCTCCAGGGCTGTGCTTCAGGGTCACAGAACAGGTATCCACTACAATGTGGCCTGCCAAACACAGGCGGCTTCATTTCCAAAAGAAAGAAGGGAGGTGTCTGAGAAAAAAAACCAACAGCAGTGACCACCACAGACAAGAACCACGCCAGGATGTCACCAGTGTGGTCCAGAGTCAGAGGAAGCAGCAGAGAAAGAAAGGAAGGACAGGACAGGAGGAGGTCATGGTCGAGGGAGACCTCCAGATGGGAAGGCGCCCTGGACTCCTGCACAGATGGAGAACTTGGTGGCAGGGAGGAGGGAGAGAGGAAGAGTGTGCTGGACGCTGTTTCCTTCTCAAAATCAGAAGCAGCCTTCTGCCATGACTGAGTAGGAAAGGGCTGAGGTGAAGTTTGGGAGAGGAAGATGGTTTGGAAAAAGTCCTTGTTGCAGGGTGGATCAGAGCCCAAGGTGAGAATGAGTGCGGGTGAAGTTGGTGGCCATCGGGTTTGGTAGCCACCCATCATGGCAGCTGAAGACTTCAGCCAGCACTGGTCCAGGGTTTGGTTTGGCTTGGTCTCATATCCCATGCTGACTTTAAACTCCCCCACAGCCAATAAGACCTTGAACTTCTGACCTCCTGCTTCCAATCCTGGGTCTTGGGATTCCAAACTTGCACTGCCATGCCTAGTTTAAAGCTGAGAATCCCCAGCAGTGCTGGGAATGAAAGCCGGGGCTTCTTACAGGCTAGGTAAGCACTCTACCGGCTGAGCCGAGCTACATCCCCAGCCACCACGGACAGATTTGAGAAACCCGACAGTTGAGTGCCTCCGTTCAAAGTCCACATAAGGGGGAAAAAAAAAAAAAAAAGAGGACACTTCCACAGGAATGACACACTGTTGTAACCTTTCTCCCAGAACCTCGCATGGCAGGAAACGCCTGTGCTCTCCATGATAGATCTAGAGGACAGCACCAGGGAGCATCAGTTTTCCATGAAGTCACTTGGGGCTTTTTTATTACTTGACTTCATGGATGATCACATGTATTTAAAAATAAAATCAACATTGATCACTGTAGGGCAAACACAGAAATGTCTTGTTATGTTCAAAAAGATGTCACAAGATGAGCAGGAGCCAGCCTGACTGTGGAGGAGGGAAAGGCTGGTCCCCTGCTGTGGGAGCTCATGAAAGACACTGTCACCAGGCTTGGGTCATTAGGAACTGGCCAGCACCACGGGTGAAGAGTTTTATGGCCCGTAATAGTTTTCTGTAAATTAAAATTACTTGAGCCCTTGCTGGGTAATTTAGTTTTATCTGAGTTCATCCAGGAAAGTCTTATTCATATTAACTATGACACACACAAGTCCATGAGTAAGTGTCACCCGAGACTTAAAGAGGCACTGTTGTCCTCTGAGTTGTGGGACGGCCGCCTGTGGTGGAGGGTGTCTAGAGGTTATCCATGTTGTTTCCAGGTGAAGTTCATGGGGTGATGATGGCAGCCTGGAAGGCTCCCTCACTCTTCTCTCCTCCCAGAGTTCATGATGTTGGTGACTCCGTGTCCAACGAAGGCAAAGACTCCACTTGTCTTGAGTAGGCTTACTTATCCAATATGATGGTTCTGGAGATGTGGTAGCTACAATCCAAGCGAGGACTTCCTCCCTTGACTAAATATCAACCAGGCCAAATTTCTGCAATGTCCAGTGAAGGAGGAGGCTTTCACCGGATTCCATATGTACCCAAAGTCCAACCACATTCATGGGGATCCTGGGTAGCATGAGCGCCCACCACCACCAAGAGAAAAAGGCTCAAGGCAGCCAAAATGCTGCCTCTCTGAAACACTGGAGAACAGAAGTCACCTGAGTGCTAGGGATAGAGCCAGAGTCTTGTGTGTACCAGGAAAGCTCCCTACCCCTGGGCTCTATCCCCTGCCTTTCATTCACTGTGAGGGCCAGGCAAGAACCCTACCACTCCCAGCCCCTCACTGGGGGAGTATGGACAAGCCCCCCACGGCTGAGACACACCCCAGCCCCTCACTGTGGGGGGGGCTAGGCAAGCACCCTACAACTGCATCACACCCCACCCCCTCACTGGAGTAGTCTAGACAAGCCCCCCACAGCTGAGACACACCCCACCCCCTCACTGGAGTAGTCTAGAC